>JABAJX010000001.1:0-21952 GCA_018221735.1 Termitomyces sp. K1Aa
ATATTATGTTACAAACGTTTACAAATGTTTTGTGCCAGGCGTTGCTGAGAGGTTGAAGGAAATAAGGTTGTCGGTGTATTCTCGGATCATTTCCTATTATAGACGATGGACTTAGATTTTTCTTCTCTACCTACTAATAAACCTTCAACCTCGAAGCACCGCCTGGGTAGGAGGTTGCTCAGGAGACTCGAGAAGACTCGAGCCCAATACATACGTAAGTACTCTACTTACATAGATTGAGTCTTGACATTTTTTTGATTTTCAACATCTCGGACCGGAAGTATGCAGGTTCAGCAAGGAACTTAGGTTTTCACTTCCAACTTCTTGTTCATGGACCAGCATGTCATCAGCAATTTGGCCGATTTCCACCTGGACACTTTTGGTCAGCTACCAGGACTGAGAATATATACCCCGTTATGCTGGTTTTTCTCAGTTCCTGATGGTTCTTCACGATCACACATCACCGACACATTGAGGAACGGCCTTCAACGTTTGTCAGCCAGTTTTCCATGGGTAGCTGGCCAAGTCGTGAACGAAAATTCGGGCCAAGGAAATACGGGAATTTCCAAGATCAAATATTTCGAAAGCATTCAAATTCCTCATCTGATTGTGAAAGATCTCAGAAACGATCCTTCAATTCCAACAATGGATGCCATGAGGCGAGCCCACTTCCCTATGGAAATGCTGGACGAAAATATCTTCGCCCCTCGCAAGACGATACCAAGTCCTGATGAGTCTTTGACAGAACCAGTCTTTGTTATCCAAGCCACCTTCATTCACGGCGGCTTATCGCTTACCTTCGTGGGACACCATAGCACAATGGATATGACCGGCCAAGGAGAGATCATAAGGCTCTTGTCAAAAGCCTGTCACAACGAACCATTTACTACCGAAGAGTTTTTGGTTGGAAACCTGCGCCGCCAAGGCCTCATCCACCCTCTTGACAACTTTGTCGAACAGGACTTTGAGCTCGCCAATCAGCTCGTGAGACCAACACATACCAATCCCGATGCATCATCACCTCCAATTCCTGAGTCAACCTGGACCTATTTCACCTTTACCTCCTCCTCGCTTACTGCTCTCAAGTCGTGTGCTGCCGAAGAGATCAGCCATTCCTCCAATTATATTTCTACAGACGACGCTCTTACTGCCCTTATTTGGCAATCTGTCAGTCGTGCTCGCCTCCCACGTTTGGCATCTACAAGTGAATCTATACTTGCTCGAGCTGTCGACGTCCGGCGTTACTTGAATATCCCACTTACGTATCCGGGTCTGATGCAAAATATGACGTATCACACCTATTTGGTTCAGCAACTCGTGGAAGAACCACTAGGTGTTATTGCATCACAGCTTCGTTTGGCTGTGGAAAACACAACATCAGATCTAGAGTACCGCACTCGTGCCCTCGCGACGTTCCTTGACCACACATAGACAAAAGTATCGTATCCTTCACCGCGACAATCAATACATCAAAAGATATCATGATTAGTTCGTGGTCGAGCTTGATTTCAACTTGGGATTGGGCAGACCTGAGGCGGTGCGGAGACCCCGTCCAATTCCTGTCGAGGGTTTGATATACCTCATGCCTAGAACCCAGGATGGTGAGATTGGGGTCGCGATATGTCTGAGGAATGAAGATATGAAACGTTTGAGGATCGATGAGGAATTCAGCAAGTACGGGGATTATATTGGGTGATTGGACCGCGTCAGTCGATGCGATGATAATTTGCAAGACAATCATGATGGATCTGGGGTTGTCGAGAGATTTGGATTGGTCAAGGGTTACTGGCACCAGTCAAAAGGTGGCAGGGTACTCCTAGGTCAGGATTCCAAGACTTCGCTACTTATCTCCTCTTCCGTTCTCTTTCGACCGTTTGAAATTTGAAATTTGAGGGTTTGATGAACCTGATGAACCACGAAACCATTTGAGATGCCATTGCTCATCGATGATCCTTCGATATTTCAACAAGTATATGAACTGAAAGCTATTGAAAGGCGAGGCAATTTGAGACAAATACAAAACAAACAATCAATCAGCAGCGCCTTGCAGTCGGCGTTAGTTGCTTGTTGTACTACGCTACAGTCATCTTTCTCTCTCGTTCCAGTATGTCAGATTCTGCTTCAGGTTCTGTCGACAAGTCTGTCCAAGTGAAGTTGGTACTGCTAGGTAAGCCAATATCCCACTCTGTCCCAATTACTCGACCTTTACATCTCTTCGCCGCTTACACAATTTCTGTCTGAAGGCGAAGCAGCTGTCGGCAAATCTTCAGTCGTCCTCAGATTTGTGTGTTTACCGTAACTCCTACTTTGGTTCTCCTGATCTTTTGTATATACCAGGTTTCAAATGAATTTCAAGCCAACAAGGAACCTACGATCGGTGCAGCGTTTCTCACGCAGAAATGCCGTCTAGAGGACCGTGTTCTGCGCTACGAGATATGGGACACGGCCGGGCAGGAACGGTTTCATTCACTTGCGGTTTGTCCGGTTGAGCACCGTCTATGGTCCCACCTGATTCCCTTTCCACAATAGCCTATGTATTATCGCAATGCTCAAGCTGCAGTAGTTGTATACGATATCACCAAAGCTTCCAGTCTAGAAAAGGCGAAGTCATGGGTAAAAGAACTTCAACGACAGGCAAATCCCAACATTGTCATCGCACTTGCTGGCAACAAACTCGATCTTGTCCAACCTTCGGCATCTTCATCTGGGTCTTCGTCTGAATCTGAAGACGAAGCAGATGATGCGACAGCCACTCCAGGTGAAACGCCGGGGTCGTCGACCGAGCCCGAAGGCCTGCGTCAGGTGCCGAGAGAGGAAGCCCAGGCGTATGCGACAGAGGCTGGACTACTCTTCTTCGAGACTAGCGCCAAGACAGGAGAAGGAATTGTCGACATTTTCACAGAGATTGGTAAATGCTACAATTATTCACAGTAGGTCAGTTGCTGACACCCTTTGGTCCAGCGAAAAAGATTCCCATCGAACACATCCTGGCTGCTACGCGCGGCGGTCGGCCAGGTGCCGCAAGTCGTGCTGATGGTGCGCGACAAGAAGGTGTCAGCCTTCAGGAGAATCAAGCGAAAACCAAAGACGCTTGCAACTGTTGAGACAATGATTACCTTTGTTCCTTATGATCTCTGACGACTTCTTTTGACCCTTTTATTGTGACCCTATTTACGATAAGTATACATGATGCGCTTTTGAACCCTATTTCACGGAGAACCATTTGAAAATAGTATTACACTCAATCCACATAAGGAGGGGGGCGCGTAACGTTTTCTTGCTCGGTGTGACTGCCTACCAGTGGTACAGGGTAAGGTGGTGGAGCATACCCATGAATCTGGGCAGGCTCTCTTTCAGGTAACGGCACGGGCGCGCGAAGCTCATCTGAGGTGAATGTAGGAGGTTGATCAGACACTGGATGTAGTGGCAGTGTCTGTCCCATGTCGGGAGACCTGAAGTCAGAATCTATGGTTGGAGGGGGGTCTGAAGGGTCATCCATGGCTGGTGGAGGTGGTGGTCTTTCTCCAGCAACGGATTCTTCATGCTGATCCAGAGCCAAGCCTAAGACCTCCATTGTTATTTGTGGCTCCCGGTCCATATCGGCAAAATCAGTAAGATCAGTGTCTCCTGTTGCCATCTCTAATGCAGGAGGCGGGGTTATTAAACGTTGTAAAGGTTCTGTGTGCCCGTCGAACTGGTCAGAGGATAAGAATCCAAATTCGTATCCTTCACCAATTATTGTGGGTGACGAAGACGGGCGATCCAGCACCTGCTCGTTTGGAATGATGATCTCCTCCTCAGATTCAAGAAAAGTCGGAAGTCTTGAAGAACTCGATCCTCCGGTGTCATCCGAGCTAAATGGTGGAGGCGCATCGCGTTCCTCGAAAGGAGGTGGTGCACTGTTTGAAAAGATGCTGGGTCCAGCCTCTCCTTCCGAATAATGAGGGATCGAGTGATCTACGTCGTCATGCCTGACCGTTCTAACCGGTGGTCGATCGTGTTTCTTGGAGTAAGCAGCATCAAATTCAGGGGATACTTGTGGGAGAGGGGCAGGCGGAGCAAGAATCGTAAGCGGAATGGAGAGTGTCGAGATACGTTCTCTTCGAGTTGTGATATCGATGAAAGAGACGTAAATAAAAAGACAGAAGGTGATGGAATGAAGAATGGTGAGCTGCGTGATGGAAGGACATTCTTCGTCGCTATCATAATGACCACCATAGTCGCCACTCGACAAGGCGTTGGGAGAGCTCAAGGGTGAACCACTGGGCAGAGGATGATTCAACAAAAACCTCAATTTGACAGGACGTGAAGAGTGGAATCGACATGAAGCTCCTGACCGTGCAATGGTCGTTCTGTGAGAACTGGACGTCGTAGGAGACAGTGGGGCTTTCGACGACGGCACCTGGGAAAGTCTCTCCTCCGGTATTACCGAAGGCCCGTCCCTTTGCGGCTCATAGCTTTCTTGAATATTTTGTGATCCAGACGATATCATCTCGTCCACTGTTTCGTCTGCATCGCCTTGAACCCTCACGATTCGTACAAGTTCCACTCGGACGTTCCTCAATCTCAATCCTCGATCTACCAACTCTTTCACAGGGGGAGGCACTGTGACATACACCGGAATAGTTTCTCCAGCCACGAAAGTCATTCGCGGAACCTGGACTTCGACACGAGTTGGATCCTCCAGGAAATATGTCTCAGGATGAATAGGTACAACGTGTGCATGCGAGAGGTAGCGTCGTGTGTGGACAGTAAGTGTCTTGGAATGAGGTAATAAGACTGGGTCCAACGGGTGGAGTGTGGCTGTTAAAAGATATGACAATGAAGAATTCGATGTGCGGATAGACTGAGGCGCGTCTGTCTGGAGAGGAATCGCGAAAGGAAATGATGTCGGAAAAGGAGCAACTGTACCAAGCTTCCGGGTATACAACACATTCTCCGATGTGGCTAGTTCTATCTCGTGCGCTTCAGTCCGCTCAACAGTTCGAAGAGAAATAGTCCTGATCATGAACCAGGTAACTTAACAGATAATCGCTCCTCAGATATAGAGGTTTGCTCACACTTTGGCCCACCGATCTGGTTCAGTAGTCTTAATCTGGAGTTCGCCTTCAATTGCCGCGCGTTCACCTTCAGCTCCAAGGAAACCCTTTTGAAAGTTCACAGAATCACCAGAAGGAATGATCAGAACTTGAGGGCCGCCAACAACAATTGCGTCTGTCTGAACAGTAGAACCTTCGTCTGGGTCCGTTTGGGAGTAAGTTGGGGGCGGAAGCAATTCAATCATGGTTGTTGGTAAGATGATCCTTAGAGTATTTAAGAGGGCTAGTTCTGTTACATAATACATATTTGGGGTATATGACTTGCGGCAATTGTTAACGACGTACTTAAGCTTGACATCGAGTATGTATGACTTGAACACTAAGGCGAAAAGAAAGGATGAGTGACCAAGATGTGGTTGTTAGCCAATAAGATTGTCAAATAGATATGGAAATGGTGCGACCTACATAACACGTGCATTTTGCCGTATCTACATACTTCATCAGTATAGTAGTAAGAAGTACATGTAAAGAACACAGCACTGTTTCTCGGATATAAGTACAGGGGGTTCACACGGAGAGAGGCGTCGGACAGTGCAAGGTTCAGAATGCTCAGCATTCGACGCGCGAGAGACTCTCCAACTCGCCGAAAAAGACCTCGTCCTTCCCTACTTCGTGCAACATTAGAATCTCCCAAGTCAAGTCTCGATGACCGCCCAACAAGCCTGTCCCCCTCTCGGAATTGTTGTCACCAACCTCCCCATAACCCATTCCGAACGACATTGTGGGTGCCGTCGATTTAGAGGTGTCGAAACAGTCCTCGCCATCGTCCAAAACTTTCATGGCCTCCACAGCCCGCTTTGAACATATAATGAAGTAAGCTCGTGTCTCGTGATTCATCAACAACTTCTGGACTAGCCTCCACATAACTGCCCTGAAACCCAAAACACGATTTGATTTCATTTTCTGCTTGAGTTCTGGTGGGGCGAGAAAAGCGAGGGAGTAAATCACGATCACGATTTTCTCCAAGTAGCTCAACCACGGTTCTCGAATCATCAACTGAAAATCAGCATCAACCACCGGTAGCCTATGGACAAGTGCCTCGAAAAGGCTCATAAGCGAGCCCTGGGGGATGTGCTTGGAATAGATTTGTCTATTTGAGTCCAGCTGACTTAAACGACTGAAAACTTCAAGAGCAATGTCGGCTAGAACAGGTGGTTTCGGGTTTGCACTGGGCGAGGTTCCGGCAAGATGTATTGATGCCACAGGTGGCACAGCTTCAATGGGATCGATGAGATACGAAGAAATTAGGTGGAAAGATCTGGTTGCCATCCTGAGGTTAATGCGAGGCGAAGAAGTAGATAATTGGATATTAGGGGCAGCGGTGGAAAGGGTATATAAGACGTCACGACGAACACGTATCAAATCGCCGAGTGAGAGCGTGGAGGAGACGGGTGATATTGTACCATGGTCATCACGTGTGACAGTACATAGGCGAAGCAGCAGGTCGATGAGTCTCGTGTGACGTGATAAAAAGTCGAAGTTGTCATTCACGGTTGATAGGTTCCGAATGATATTTGTTATAGCCAGTATGATGTCTCCAGGTCTTTGTAGAGGTCCGAAGTTTGAATCCTTTGAACCCTGACTGGGCACAAGAACAGCGAATGGCTGGCTCTCTGATTCGCATACCAGGTTGAAAAGTGCGCGATGAGTTATGATTTCTGGATTGGTATAGGACAAGTCCACCGCAGTGTCCTCGAAACCAGTAAATGCTTGTTCCTCAAGAAGATCTAACACCTCGTCAAAAAGTTCGGGAGCTTGAACAAGTGGGAATCCTGAGCCAGGCGTTGCACCACGCATCGTTGATAGTAATGTCAAGGTGGTTAACGCATATGATAACTCGGTTGCTAGTCTTGAGCGAATCGACATTGTAAGTGATTCAATGTCAACGGTACCCCACTCGCTGACATCTCGTATCGGACGACGCTGAGGGAGTGTTGTCGGCTCGTTCTCGAATAAATTCAAGTCTCGACCACCATAAGTATCGACCTCGCGGGCGAGAGGAACATATTCGATTCTTCGACGGGATGGCTGTGGACGGGGCCGTGGGGGCACTTGCATTGTTGTGGGTGGTTGGGTTGCGCCAGACATCGTGGCAGATGAATTCCGATCAACCGCCGGAGAAATAGCCGACTAGCACGGGGAACGTTAGCGCACAGTACAAGGATCAAAATCAATTCAAATTAGATCATACAGTTGAGTTTTCAGAAGGTTCTAACCCTGCGTCAGATACTTAAGAGACAAGTTCAATTCTGAAGAATTGCATAGCCTACCAATTTTCTGCCTTGGCCTCTTCCCATCTCGATCATCATAGTCAATCTTCCGTTTGATCCCCTGGACTTCCTGATCGAGAACATTGCCATCGGATAGAACACCGTTTGATGACGAGTCATTGAGTACACTGCTGAGATGTGTATGCGAGGCGCCCGATGTCGCCTCAATCGGCGGGGTTGACTCTGGCCTTTGTGCTGACGACGATGGAAATGACGAAGAACCATTTGCTCTTGATGGTGCTGAGGTTGGTTGTGCTGATTGCCCTCTTTGTACTTGCGCTGAGTGTATCCCACTTGGAAGTCGATTGGATCCTGAAACGTCCACAGACCCTTGAGTACCTGCCTGTCGAGCCCTCTTCTGCTGATCTTGCAAGTTGTTCTTGTAATATTGTTCGAAGGGATATATCATGTTCCTGTACAATGACGCGAGCACCTGCGCAACTGAGATGGTGCCGATACTCGAACCTCGCTGAGGCATTTCTTCTGGAAGGCCAAACTGGGGGAGAATAGCATTCCACCCATTGTTATCTGAAAGCTGCGGATTTGGAGGTGTAAGCAAAGAAAACGGTATTATGCCAAAGTGACTGTCATACTGCTTGCCCTCCTCCGCTTTGAAAGACAGCACCCCAGAGTTGAAAAAGTCCGACATCTCTTCCTGCGAGCCGAATGGTGCCTATTTCTGACGAAAGTTCTAAATTCTTCCATTTCGATGTATTTGGGTCAAAGTTGGGAACAGGAACGCCCGTAAGTGCGGGTGGTAAAGGGGTGCTCATGGAGGCCATGACGTTGGCGAGACCGTTCAGAAAGGTTTGCCGGTGCTGTCCGAAAGGTGTGCCGTTTGTCGAGGATACTGTCCGAGGGGTAGGTTGGGACATAGGGTCGATGATAGAGGGAGGTGTAGATGGAAGGTGGTTGTTGGGCATCTGAAAAGTCGCCTGCTGTGTTGATGAACTGGAGGGGAGGTCATAATTCGACGACAGATAACCAGGGGGATTAGTTCCTCCGAGCAATGGTGCCGAGTTTGTTCCGCTTTGTGAATTGAGAAAAGGCGTGGGGCGAGTATTCGCTATTCTTGCTTGACTTGCAGCGGAAAGGGCAGCCATCTGCTTGGCAGCTTGAGTTGGATCCATGTTGTTGAAATACGAAGATGCATCAAATGTTGGATTAGGCGCCATAAACGACGGCAAATCGGGTTGTGTGTGACTGAGCTGTCCGTTCTGGGGCCTGCAAAGGATATCACTATGAGACCAAAAATTCACAAGAAAAGATGACTCGCAGCATGGGCAGTCTGCGACGTCGCGAGTACTCGTCAGTGGCGGCTGTGGTCAACCTGCGTTTCCCACTACCAAATTCGGACTTCAACACAACACTCGGCTTTCTCTCATGTTCTTCGAACACAATCATCTCGCGGCGATTTCATATTGCTTCTTTTCAACCAACTCATGAAAATTCTGATGAGATAATTTTCATAACCTCATACATACACATTTTATTATCATAGTGCTCCAAATGTACATCTGAACGTGACAGATGTGACTCGTCATGACAAAACCGATACAAAAAAAATTTTGAATGGATGTCCACAACCACAACCAATGTCAGAAATCGATGATATCTTTGCCTCAAAGGCCAAAGGCTCCACCGTCCAGCCCGCATCTTCTGCATCTCCTTCTTCTGAAAAGAAAGGAGAAAACAAGAGGGCGAAGCGCAAACGGGACGAACACACCACAGACCATTCCACTCACATACCTCTACCCCAGACTGTCATCGATACCTCGAATAATCTCACGGAAACCAAAAGGCCGAAAACTGAGAGCAAGTCCAGATCTCAGAAGCCCTCAAAAAAGGTGGCTACGGCTGATGACATGAAATTCAGTGATTCTCGAGGAGCACGACCTCGTCAGTACTTTTTCTTCACTTGACGTCTTGTTTCTCTCTGATCATACTTTTCTAGGGAAAACTACAGAGGAAGGGTGGCTCATATATAAAGAAGAAGAGCTCGGTATGCGTGATGAGGGGGGTGGTAAGCACAACATCCAATATATTTTCTCGTCTTTCACGTCTGAAATTAGACACTCCATTGTGTCCATTCGATTGCGATTGTTGTGAGTTGCGCCTCCTTATACATTCTGCTCAGTCTAATCAATTTGAGTCTCAGGTTTCTGAGCCCGTACATCTCTCACCATGCCCATCTTGTGACGCAACAGATACCTCAGAAGATTTTGCAAGTCCATTTCCCGCCATTCAATTCACTCATTTCATAGAGCGCTCATCAGTTAAAAATCCCCAACTTCTGTTTTGGTGTCGCCGATTTTGGCTCATTCGAAGCCTTCCAGATAGCCGGCATGGCAATTGTCTGAGGAGGTCAAAATGCAGCCAACAACAACAATTCCCATCTTCCTTTCAGCGATACCTCCTTTGAAGGACCGATGAACTAATGCTTCTGCATAAGCTTACAGGGATACATCTTGATCTGATAGAAGTTCTCGTGAAATACGTAGTTCAACAGTAGATCCTACCTAAAGCGTTTCCTCAGCGATGGTCTTCCTAGTCATAGCTGGTAGTGTTTGATGGTGACTTCCAAATATACGCAGATGATATCCAATTCCAATATTCATCATGCATCATGCCCAAGGCCCAAGGATACATAATATCCGTCAAAATATAAGGTTTCGAATGGAACTAATTAGATGTAGTGCATAATGAACGTTGTGGATGAAAGCATGAAAATAGAAAAGGCGGCTCCAGTCTGAGCTAGCCCAATCAACGAGCGTTAGAACATATGGAAATGACATTTCAAGTCGGCGAGTACATCAACTCTTCTAATCAATCGTCATCATCGTCATAATCTACTAAGCCAACCATGACTTTTGTAGCCTCCTGATAAAAAGGATCTCTTCCCTGTGTCACTGCTTCGTTTGCTTTTTTGTTCCTCTTTTCCTCCGCCTTTCTATCTTCTTCAGCCTTTTTTGCGAGGTAAGCGGCACTCCCGACAATTTTTTCTGGGTTTTTGCATAACTTGAGTCTTCGATCAACTTCACGGACTGCTTCGACATCTGGAGGGTGTCCGAAAGAGATTATGAGCGATTTAATTGTATCTATCTGGTGAGAAAATGTATCGGGTGAAAGCACTGGCGTAGTCAGATTCACTCGAAGTTTTGAGTTGGCCCATTGAGTAGCAAATTCGGGGACAACGAGGGCAAATGCGGTGAGGGCAATTTGTGAGGGTGTGTAAATGAGTTCTGCATCAGTTAGCCGAGAGGCACGAACATGCGCCAACGCAGATTCATAAAGAGATCTAGTGTCTGGCGTTGAACCCGGGTAGTTCTTCATGACCAAAGTAAGTATTGCATAAGAAGCATAAGAAGGAAGTTACCAAACCTGTATGTCAAGGATAATGCCCCACAAAGCTCGATGAGCATGCCACACTGCAAATTCAAATCCTAAGCTCTGAGCAACCAGAAATTCGAGGTCAAGGACATCTGATGGCGCCGTTTTGGGTATATGAGCTGTGTATGTCTCCAGTGAAATTGGATTATTCGTGGTTTTGGTGGCAAGGAACAAAGCAGTCAACCTGCGAAGGGGTGATTAACGATCCCAGTTTGACCAGTACATCACGGCATCGCACATAACGTTTTTAGGATGCCAGTCCATGACAGTGTTCTTCAAGTAGAATCGTTTCAAGTAGCTAATTGCGGTTGCCTCAACGTCCTCCGGGAATCGGAAGTGGCTACAGAGCTGGGTTATTTTGGTGATATACAGCTTCACCAGAAGTAGTTCTTCATCCGCTGTCAGGAAAGATACTACCGAGGATGAGCCTGGCTAAGAATGATCACATAATTCGAACTGGTTAGAGAGTGTCAGAAGTTTTACCTTCTCACTCTCCAGGGTATGCCGGATTGCACTGACGGCTGTCGTATTCAAAGACAAGCGAAGATGGGCGAGATCCTCAGGTGAAAATCTCCAATTCCTGAATTGAGTACTCGATTCGTAAATTGGTCGTGTCGGAGAAGTAGATGGCTGGTCGTTGGACATCGTGGGGAAGAAATGAGCGAGTGGATTGTCGCGTGGCAGTTTGTTGCAGATGATCATCCGCATCCTGGGCTAGAAATCATTCCTTCTCTCTTTCTGTGTCATCCATACAATTAACAGTTCTGGAGGCAGCCTTTTATGCGTTGCCTCAACTCACCTGCTCCTTGGACTTTTGTATTCGTGATCGTCACCTTCTTTTTTCGCACTACCTTGGCTCAAACTTCAATCAATGGTCAAATTTTCACCAATGGTCTTGCTATCATCGACTCTCCAGCTGTAAACACGTAAGGTAATTCACATATACGTATTTCTCTCTCACAGTTTTTTCTAGTCCTTTTACCGTTGGTAGTACTCTTCCGATCGCCATAGAGGTACGTCTGGCGAAACCTTCAATCTTAAATTCTGATCAATGGGTCGAGGTATGTAGGTCTCTGGTAATGGGAAGCTTCCTCCCGCTGCTGTTGCTCCGAGCTCTGGTCAATCAACCCGTTTTGATCTCCTCGAGATCTTCCTAGTATCCTCTCAAACGCAACTCAACGTCACGGTTTCTGTTGGGCCTGGCCTTCTGACTGGAGAAACGGGCACAGTAAGGCACCTCAATTGGCCCATTCCAACGTGTATCACCAAGGGATATTACAATGTGAGGTGTCTTTCAATCAACTCTGTACTCTCTGTCAGTTTGTACTTAGTGATTGCTCGTTTTAGCTTACATTTTATGAGGCATCGCATATTGATAACCAGGCTTATTTTGCTATAACCCCAATACCTGTCACAATCGACAACAATGCAGATCAAAGCTCTTGCACCCTGGAAACCAATCCATTGCAAGATCAGCCCCAAACATCATCACCAATATCTCAATTCCCGTTCGTTCCTGCGTCGGCGGTTACCACCGTTGGGTATCGTTCGACCATAACTCTGGTAACGACAGCGTTTGGCCAACCTACAACAACAACGTTCGTCCTCTTCAGTTATGTGCATCGTTGTAACTCAAAAAAAAGTTACTTCCAGTTTTACGACCACTTTCACCACTACCATGCTTGCCGGACAGAATACCTCGGGATTCTTCCCAGTCAATACCTCCCTTCGCAATGAAGCATGGCCACTCAATCTCCTTATGTGGACAATGTTTTGCCTGGCTCTCGTTTACTTTAACTGAGAATTGAGGGTACCTACCAGTTCACTAGTCCGTTCGTTGAAATTTACAGCGAAACTTGAAAGGAAAGTGCGAACGACAATTCGCCAGCTTTTCGGCAGTTCATCAGACGGTGTTTAAATTGCTCTCGAACGACGCAAACACGAAGAATTGAGCACCCGAAAACATGTCCGACTACAACTCCTGGACTCTATTGAATAGTAATACTATACGTCTTATGGCTAAGAGAACATCCTGGCCTGATCGCAGCGACAACAAATAATACCGTAGAAGCTGCTTAGACTGCTATTCCATCCAAGACATGGTTGAATGCGAACAGCCGAGCATCAAAATACAACAACGAAGCGACAGACCATCGGCAAGTGAGAACACAGCAGCATAGGACATAGATAGGGATCACGCGCTAAAATTCTGTAGCGATGGCGGTGACTGTTTTTTTGGAAATCAACTACGCGGAAGCGAAAGCTGTCACACGAGTCAAGAAAACATCCAACGAGGCTGACAAAGTCCCTCTGTCAGTGTAGCTCCATCGCGATTCCATGTTGTTCTGACCTAGACAGTAATCATGTTTCCCCAACGTGCTCTTTTCTCCACATTCTAATCCACTCGACAATACGCGCAACATTAGACTCCAGATGTGTCATATCTTCGCTAGAAAGCTCGACAATTATTTCGTTTGGATAGGAAGATCTTGCTTCTTCGAGCACGACCTGCATAATTTCCGCTTCGTTGTTTTCTTGGATTTTCTGCAGGGGATATCCTCTACATATACGTCAATCACTCAAATGCTGTTTCTAGACATGATAAAAGCTAGAACAAACCTATTTTCTAAACGCTCCCAAAGTTTGGTATGATCACAGCGAAGAACGACAACAAGATCAGCCCAGCGCTCGGGAAAGGCTTCGCAAGTATGCCAGTCAAGGATGACACCTCCCTTTGAAACAATTGGCTCCAACTCATCAAGTAACTGATGGCCCTCGACGCTCAGCATCCGTAGTCAGGTGAGAAGGTAATCAAATACGTACCCTATCCTCGTCAACGGTATAGCTTTGCCATTCCTGATCAAAATCTTCATAGAGTCCCCTTTCCTTAACCCAATCACCGACATTGATGTGTTCCAGGGGGATAGGTGATTCGTTAGCAAGGATTTGGGCATGAGTAGACTTGCCAGTGCCCGGTGTTCCTGTTATGACGATGACAGGCGCCTTTTTGGACATTGGAGACATTGAAACGTGAAGTCCGAAGCGTTGAAGTCAAATTTGCTTTTGTAGGTAGGTGTGTGTGCACAAGAAATTGAAAGTGGTGAAGCAACTGCTAAGAATTTGAAAATTTGAGATGGAAAAGTTATCTATAAATAAGACTTAAGCGGACCTTTCAATATTTTGAATTGATCAAAATTTCTCACGATTACTTGGTATTCAACGTTCACCGTTCAACGACAAACCGACCCAAGGTCAGCAATGGAAGATTCAGATGATGAACTTATCAGTGTACTACCGATTTGTTATTCGACTGCACAATTTCCGAACATTCATCTGCACCAATTTCCGTTGTTGACTCGCCCCTTACAAGCGCCTCCTTCAGCAGTTCTCAGTGGAAAGCGGATAACAGCGAGGATCAAACCCCAAGTCCGCAGACTGGAGATTCATCTTCCTGCAGATACGCGCTCTGAAGTATGGAATGGCGAGCGTTCAAAAGAACTCGGAGCGGCGCGTGCAGAGGACGATCGTGAAAAAAATCAAGAGAACAAAAGCAAAGACCGTGAAGGAGAGGATCCCAGACTGAGCGAAATTCGTATGCAAAGCGAGGAAGTACCTCACAAAGGTACCTATATGTTAGGCATCGTTCGGGATCGTAGGTAATACTTGTCAATGGGATTCATCCTATTCATTCTACCCTGGATTTATGTAGGTCAGCTTCATCTTCATCCCATTACTCAAACACACCAATTTCGGCCTACTTTGACTTACCTGGACATTCTTTCCCGCAAAAACAAGAGAAATCGTACGGGGAACGACTCGGATTCTGATGATGGACCACCACCAGACCCCGACGATCCTGCGCCAATTCCACTCCTAAAAAAAGAAAAGAAGCCTTTGGGAGAGAGTCGAGAGGTTCAAGTCGCAGCCCGTAAGACGGAAGATAAAGGAGGTGGTCA
Source organism: Termitomyces sp. K1Aa (assembly GCA_018221735.1). Taxonomy (NCBI): domain Eukaryota; kingdom Fungi; phylum Basidiomycota; class Agaricomycetes; order Agaricales; family Lyophyllaceae; genus Termitomyces; species Termitomyces sp. K1Aa. The sequence continues at coordinate 14,716 of JABAJX010000001.1, forward strand.
AACACAAGGAAGTTTGTCTGTTGTTAGACGCGAAATGTTGCAAGCAATTCGCGCTGAGGAAGATGAAGATTGGGAGAGTCTTCAGTTCTATGATATCACGGTCAGTAGACCCAGTGCAAACCTAGCCTCCTTCAACTCATGACTGTTTTAGACCAACGAGTCAGCGGAATCGTTTGAGGGCGTCTTTTGTCAAAACGACGCACTATTAGAATGTCAAACAGATATTACGACATTCCTTAAAGAAATTCAGGGATTGTAGACAGTTACACGGATTTGGCGATCAGAGCTGCTTCTTGAGAAATTATTTCTTTTGATGGACAAATGTCACTCTTGACGTAGTCGGAGAGGCGTCACCTCGGATTTATATTTGACTCTTCCTTCTCCACCTGGCTATGCTAACCGACGACAGTTTGACCGAGTCTGAATCTCTTCCTCATGAACCTGAAATCAGTCAGGATGATGGGTACTTAACCGCTTTGAAGGACCACGATCTTTGTGACGAAGACCTTTGCGCAAAGACACTTCAAGCAATAGAGCAGATCAGGCTTTTCGATATAGCGGCTGTTGAAAGGGTGGGTGGTTCTCGATGCCAATTATTGGACGATTTTTCCAATTATCAGTCGCTCTTGAGCAGGATGCTACCCTCCATGAAGTTGTATTGGTCGCTGCCAACACTCTACTACATTTTCTGGATCGAATTTGTCTTCTTACCTCCGAGGAGTGGTGCATGACTGTGGCTCTCTATCTCTTTCCCCACCTTGGTCGGTCTATTGAAAGTTCGGAAACGAAAATTTCTGAACTCAATCCAATGCAGCAAATATCGATTTCCTGTCAATACTTTTCCTTCATCGAAGCTCTTGTCGAGCCATTGCCGCTCAAGCTGACATGTCCACGACTGTCACAGCCGTTGTTTGTTGGGTGGACATTGTCCTGGCAAAATTAGCCACCTTTATTCTTGTTGTTTCAGGAGGTTTCGCGTCTCATCTTCCGCTTCTCGACAACTCCGGCTTATTAGGGTCTCGACGAGAAGATGTTGCTGTGCATGCCGCCACCCAGCTTCCGGGTACCGTTATCTGCACATGATCACAATCTGACTTATCTAATTTGATACCAGAGAGATGGGAAAGTATTATTGGCGTCATTGGATCAAATACTGCATCCCCAGCTGCAATACGGCTAGTTACTAGACTGCTGTTTGCGGTACTAGTAATGGGGCCACAGCTGAATGGTGAGATGCAGTGGCCGGATTTTCGGTAGACCTTGTCCTGTGCTTCTTTAACTGTGCTCAACAGTAACGACTCCTTTGCATAGTATCCACCCACATAATGTCATGTCTGCCATCCTTCGCAACGCCGATCGTAAAGATATCAATGGACTTTCTATGGACATTCCAGGAATAGAATATGACCACAATGAACGAGTAAATCTTGCGATGCTCATGATCATCTTCTCTGTGAGCTGTTCATCTGACCCACCCGATCTACTAATTGATCGTGTTGTGTTTCAGGTTAGTCATACGGCTCAAAAACATAATTTAGAGCAAGTTTATCAGCCTTTTGCGAAAATCCAGACCCTGGGTCGGTTGTTAGACGTCCTGCAAGTCACGTTTCATTACGGTGATACTGATTCGTGTGGCCACAAGACACACCCATCTGTGATTCTTGATACAGCACAAACTATCTTAATAAGGTGGGGAAATCTGGTTCCTTGGTGCTGGTCTGCATGGGGTGACCAGAGAATTGCAAATGCAGAATATATCGTTGACCTGGTAAACCATTTTGGTAAACTCTTCCTCAAACGATCAAAATTAACAATGTTAACAGACTATCACATGGTTATACCACTTGAATACACCCTTCTGTACTAATTCTTCGTCTGAATGTCTGGCTGCTTTCTCGTTTAACTTCGATTCTATCATTTTGGATGAAGAGTCGCAATTTGGCACAATCATTGTCGTAAATATCTGAATCTGCCACATCATCCACGAGTTCAGAATGGAAGGAACTGACATATATGCACTAGCAAATTCTCAATCGACTTATGCTTCACACAGTGCAAACGGCGCAAAGACAGGCGCCTCATGATATTTCTGCCGACCTCGCCGTCGTCTTACGGAAAATGTGTTCAGTGACAGTTCAACTTCTTCGCTATCATACAGAAAGATGGGATGCATCATATGAGCGTGTCGTCAGATCAGTTTGCTGGTCTTTACAAGCCATATTCTGTTGGCTCGGCGGCAAGACAGAAGACTTAAATAGTGCGTATATTATTATTCATTGTCAGCTTTCCTACGTCGAACTGAACGAAATGAAGTCAAGGATCTTATCTTAGAAATTCTCTCCTTGATACGGCCAGATGTTGTGATTTCCTCGTTTCACACTCTTTGTGAGGACAAACGACTCCAGGTCGGAGAAAAACTTGATCAAGGTGAGCTATCTGATCCTTCACAGAGGTCATGAAATCAATTATTACGGACAGACATTGTCAGATTCAAAGAGTGACTTAGTGTTTCAATATTTTTTCCAAAACGCAGACTTATTAACTTCTACTTACAAGGAAGATCGATCTTTGGAATGACAAACTGTTGGATGTTACTGCGACTTGCCTTGATGTCAAATATGCCGTATACTTTCTTGCGTTGATATGGCATAACAATCTCGATGGAAGTATCTCAACATCAGCTGTATTATCACTCGTTTTAAAGATGATGGGTCTTCTACTGGGAGAAGCTTACGACTCCGACAGAAGACTTACTCCTATACTGCATACTGCTATTTTGACCTTTGCGTCAATTTCAAGTCGCTCTGCAGCCTCTGGTGCCCAGAATTCTACAGAAGAAGGATCATTTTGGGGTCTGGCTCTACACTCGGATTGCACTGACTTTACCATCGCATGTACGTCGAACCCATATCATAAATTATACCCTGTGATAATCACTTCGTCTACTCTCATGATGATACAGCCGCACTTGCGCACAGAATCCTGATGACTGAAGATTCAAATATTGAGTTATTAGACCTGGCAGAGGCTTGGGATCACTTGCGCGACGTCCTTCTGGTCATACTCAGTGGTTGCGTCGCAGAAGAAGACGAGACACTTGCACTATTGATTTGTCCTGGCATTTGTATGGCGCTAACTAAGCTGGTTCAGATCGACTCTTTCACCAGTACGTATTCATGATACGTTTATCGCAGAATTATTAACACTTATCAGCGGATTTCATCGTGTCCTCGCCCTGGACAACGAGTTTGTCTGCACAATTAGACTCTCTGATTTCGGCGGAAAACCTTTCAATGAAAGGATATTCCCTCACCCTCCAGCAACAGCTCAGAAGGGCCGGCAAGACCCTTTTATACCAGGTAAAGGAATTCAAATGGGTGGTGGTAACCTGTATCATTAAACGGTCCGCTTATTAGCTGGCTAAGAAAAAGCTTAGACTTTCCGGGAACACAGACATAGTAAATCTGCCCCATCAATTATATTCTCGATGCTCATGACTCTTAATTCCAGGTCAAACACCATGCCAAGTGGCGCCTCGCGTATTACTGCACTCCAACAGGTTCTCACCTCGTACTGGTACCCCCGGAATGAGTTATATATCTTTACATTAGAATCGATGGTGTTTGCCAAACTGCCTCGACATCCTCATGATCCATGATATGATCTTGACCTCTCAGTGCTTATGTAGTGATGGATGGATAATTTACGAGTTCGATGCAGGCAGCAGGATACTAATCGCCGCCATGCATACCATCACTTCGAGATTTCAGAATCAAATCGCCGAAGACGGTGATAGAGATCAGACAGACGTATCAAGAGGCGTCTTATATCCTGAAGCTTGCATAAAGAAAAGGATGGCATATAGTAGCCTGGTCTAAACTAAGTAGTTGAAGTTCTCGAAGTTGAAACCGTTGAAAAACATTGATTGCGGAAGCCGGGGAAAAATGGCATCACGTGGAACTATATTACAATCCTTACATAAAGCGATGACCCGCTTTTCACGCGTTTAATTGAGGAGAACTTGTAATTCCTTTTTACCTCCATGTCTACTCACCGACACCAAATAAATCGTCGTCGTTCTCACTCTGCTTCTCCGTCCTCTCCAAGTCCTCGTGCTCAGGAGAGATCTAGGCGAGTCGCGACCAAAAGAAGTTACCCATCCCGTAGTTTGGCTAAAGACGCGTTTTCGTCTCAAAAGTGGGACGTGGACATCGGAGGAAGGAACAAGCGAAGACGTCAGGATATAACCGTCAGCAAAATATACCATTTTGCCAAGGTTGGGACTGATCTATATCATTCAGCAGATACCTCCTTTTGTCTTGGGTGAAAGATACAACGCCACAGCACCGTTCAGCTCCTTTTTTACTACAAAAGCTTCAGACTTCGAGCTTGTCTCACGAAGAGATCGTGATCACAAAATACGACGCCGCTCGGATCATTTTATAGAATCTCGTTCTATGGATCTGGACAATGTCGACGAGCACAACGATCTCAGACGTCTTTCACATCTCCGCTCCAACGCCTTCTGGGAGCTACATAGGAGTGTTGCCGAGAACGGCGAAGGCTTCGTTCGACGTATGCGCGACTATGAACACTCTAGGTCGAGAACGGATGCTTATCACAAAGCCAAGGAGGCTCAGAAAAGAGGCCGAAAACGTTTGTCTATTGTCGGCTCGTCTTCGTCTCGAAAGCCGAAGCACGTTCATTGCAAATTAGACGATGATCAAGAGGAGGAAGACGACGATGTTCAAATTTTTGCAGGAGAACTGCCCCGAATATTATTGCCAGGGAGTCTTGGTCCCCCCAAACGGTCAATGTCTCTTGACACCACGAATGGAAGGGACCAATATAGCCGACATTGCTCATCACCTCCCAGGGCATATGAATCAAGCCCGTTACTCTACCATTCCGATGGTGAACAGCGCCAGTATTCCTCTGGGACAGACTCGCCTTTCACATATTCCGTACCCCTACACTCGTTATCCTTGTCATGGGATACGCCGTCAGGCCATAGAAAAATGCACAATGCACCTCTTGACTCAGACATTCCGACAGATTCGCTCTCTGCTTCGCCCAACGCCACAACATCTGCATCCCGGACGGAAAAGGCAATAGCTGCACTGAGTTTAGCCATGGCTAGTGGTGCAGGAGGGATTGCGGATTATGAGGCTCTTCTTGCCGTGCAGGCCCGGCCATCTATGGACGATTGCCAGGTTGGAGAGATGTGGCATTAGGATGGACAAAATGGACAATGGACTTAGAACATGATAGTATTTTTACATATACAAGACACTCTAATTCCTTGGCCCGCACGCACGATCTTTTCGTCATTACCTTATATACTTCAAATCACACGGAAGGACAGTAGTCACTGTGTACCACACGACCTACATATGTATGACCAGAAACACAATGTTAAGTAAAAAACGAAAACACAGCATTTGTTTGGAAGGACTGGCCGTGACGACATTCGTCGGAAATCTCCACTCGCCTCTGCCCTGCTAGATCTTTTTTCCTCTGTAGGTCAGCATGCTTTTCGCTTCATTCTTAGGCTTAATGCTTCATCAACATCTCTCAACTAGGTCCCGTCCGTTTTCCATGTGGGCGAAAAATTGCCCTTGTGGAATTGTCATTTTACAACTTCTGAGACGTCCAAATAATATGTTAAGTAGTTCATTATATGGAGATAGCCTCTCTCTCTCTCATTTAAACATAAATACTCAGGAAGAGGGACACTATAACGCAGAACCTAATACCTTCATCGCTAAGGCACGGAGAACCTGCAATGTGTTAAAAATAGGATAGAAATGCCAATGTTGAAATAAAGAACGATACCTCTGCTTTCTGGCTGCCACCTAGATCATTAAAGACGGCCGCGACACTCTTACCTTTAGCATCCCTGACAGCTCCTAGCTTATTCCCTGCATAAGCTCCAACCATAAGGCCAGGCACGTTAGCCACGATGAAGCCCAGCCCCCCGCCGCAAACAGCACCGAAGTAGCTCCACCAAGGAACATGACGTTCCACCTCTGGCCGCAGAAGCTGGCGCGTATATCGTTAGGGTCTATTGCCAACTAGTTGTGATACGACATACCTCTTCAAAGACATCGGCAAAGACATGGTCAGCATTTGGCTGCGAGGTTTGCTGAGCACGAGAACCAGAGCCTGTGAACATGCCAGAGAAACGGGAGAACAGGCCGGGAGAGGCGTGAGGGTCGCTCGTTCTGTCATTGGATGGTCTGGACGTATAGACGGCATCGTATTCACGACGCCGAACTGGGTCTGATAAGACGTAGTAGGCATCTGCTAATGCCTGGGTATGGGATGGGTGATAGAAGAGGAATAGGAGATGTTGAGAATACCTGGAAAGACTCGGTTGCACGTTGTTTTTGGAGAGGGTCAGCCTTTGGGAGCCTGTCTGGGTGGGTCTTGAGAGACTCTCTCCTGTAGGCCTGTCGGATCTCATCCTGTGTCGCAGTGCTAGGTATGCCTAAAAGTTGGTAGTAGTCGGGAAAGGACATGATGGTCTCATTTCTATTTGTAAACTATCTTACAAAATTTGATGCCTAAAGACGGCCCTTTAAACTTTTACCAAGTTCCTTGCAGAAACCAAGGCACCTTAGAGCTCGATCTGTTGGTATCGCAGCCGCACTCGGCTCGACCCCATGGCTTCCAATGACGCAGTGTCTCGTTTCGGTGCCCCTCTGGCTCGCTGTACTCAGCGCTGGTAAGGATCGAACGGTTGTTATTCAAGGTACCGCTGACCGGACATCTTCAAACCCGATTACACTCAGAGGTGGGCTTGTTTCGAGCCGGGATATTCGCAGGTTCTCAGGGCTGGTCGTCCAATCACTGGATCTTCTCCCACAGAGCGTCAAACCTATCATGAAACTAGAGTCGTAATACAGGGGAAATAACTGTCGAACTCACCACCTATGAACGATGTTACATCGTATTGCGTTCCTGCGGATTCCTTTCTCAGCGTTCCTTCCAGCTGGGTCGGAGAAACAGAATCCTCAACCTTGATTGAAATTTCCGATGGCACGCCTCGGGGAGTTATTGGCTCAGGTCGAAGGTTCCGAGTCCGGCCCATGAGTCTTTCTAGATTACCACTATTCCGAGGTATGGCGTTTGAGTCTATCATCGGTGGTTGTGGGAATACGCTGAGAGAGAACTCGCTGTAATTGGATGCCGACTCCCGCTTCTGTCCTAGGTATGAGCTTATGGATCTACTATC
>JABAJX010000001.1:22030-54493 GCA_018221735.1 Termitomyces sp. K1Aa
AGACGCTTGGGTGAATTTTGGGCAATTGATCCCGGAGGTGTCATATTTCTGGCGTTTAACTCTTCAGCAGAATAGACTCGCAAGGCCGCAATACTTGTATCACAGTGCTTCGGTGGTTGTTGAATTTGTGGTACAATGTCGTTCAATCTGTAGGATGGAGAACCAAGAAATTGCACCTGAAGCAGCTGAAGAGGGCGGGGACACTTCAGCTGATCCATGTTCCTCCATTCCGTAGTACGATGAAATAGAAAGAGGCGAAGCAATGGTCATGTCTTCTGAATTTGCCCACGTTTTATCAGATTTTGTCTCAATGGACGCTGGGATACTGGAAACCCTGGGTGGAGGCTTCTGGGTGATCGGTGCTTCTAGAAATGGGGAAGTGAAAGATGGCGGGGTCGCAACAATGAGTGGTATCACGTCTCGGGAGTATTTACTTCCCTTGCCGCTGTGCAGTGCGGGATCTATAGGGTCTACAGGCTTCCCATCCTCAGATGACAGATTTTGTAGCCTTCCCTCTTCGTTCTGAGAGCGTCGTTTGAAACGTAGCACGGGAGCTGAAGGGTCTATAGAGTTCTCAGATTTCTTATGCAATTTGCCCTCTTCAATCTGAGAGCGTCGTGAATCAGGGTACAGTTCGACTGGAGTGCGGTAGAATGTCGTAATCAGAATAAAGAGGATGAGTATATAGACCTCTGCAGCACGAAGAAAACGCCCTAAGATATTTTCAGAAAATCTTTCTGCATGGTTTATGTCAGGAAATGGTAGTTATGTATGGAGGGGAGAACTGACGTGCAACGAGATTGCCGATACCCAGACTAACACTGGTTCCAAGTGCGATAAGTGGCGCGAGGTTCGATTGTAATGATCGCCACCACGGGGTCGGGCCAGGAAGGACATTAAGGATCATCTTGAGGATAAACAGGCCCGATACTACAATCTCCATTGTCGCCTCGGTTATGTAGAACGCAGTGAATTGCGCACTGGCATCGAGTGGTAGTAATCGCCACACCATTTGAAAGACAGTTATTAATACAGAAAGGCCGAGAAGGCTCCACTGAAGTACCCTCTCGAGGGAACTCCAACGTCTCCAGCAAACAGTTGCCGAGAAATCAGATTCAACATTGTCACTTTCAGATATCGGATCTCGTTCTCTGCGCGGGCATTGAGCAACCAAATGCCAAAGAAAAACGTAGAGGAGGCCGACAGATAATGCAAGCACCACTTCTTGCACAGTAACAAGGCCAGCATCACGTTTAATTCCAATCACTTGGTCGAATTTCTCTCTCGTCAAGATGTCACCCAAGTCAAGGATGGCTGCTACAAAGAAAAGTAAGGAAGAACAATAAAGATACAGCGCAGTACTAACACGGCATTCAGTTTATAAGGTTTGAGAAGAGAAGAGAAGATATAATTACTTGTCAATCCGCTTCAAAAAAAGGTGCAAAGTTGAGACGCCAAACGTCATTAGACCCACGCATATGAAGGGAATATCGGCAAGAATAGACTGAATCCGAGTCTAAGGGAGACAGTCAGTGAACTAGATCAGTATGTAAGACTCACAGCGTGTTCGCTGAGGGCCAGTGAAGTGGTGGCAGGACTCACATCGGACATGGAGGTTTCTAGGGAATCTCAGATTCACAACGAAAGAAGAACAAGACAAGGGCTTGCGTCCAAGAAGCTACGAAGGGGCTAAGAGCTGAGGTTTCTCCCCTAGTCTCTCCTTCGTCGCGGTGATCAGGAAAAGGAAACCTCAGGTAGTCTCAAGGGGATGACATGGAGACCAGATATCATGATATCAGAGGAAATCAAATCTCGCCCTTGACGACAAGCAGTGCACATTGTAAGTAGGATAGATCGAGGATCTTTTGAGTTCAAGTTACTGATTTTGTTACGATTATGTAGTTGATTTGTTGGTTCGGAACACTACGCATCATCAAATCATCAATCACTGGGTCACAGACAGCCAGTACTATGAATTAGTAGTCCAATAAAGGTGATATGTGTACAAGGTCATAGATAACAGAATAGAAAGTTCACGGAGAGAACATGAAATCTATAATTCAGTCTGCACCCGTTAACTGTTTGACAAGGAACATGCCTCGCCCTTCATCAATACTCTTTGTTTTACGCATTCCGATCATACTTTTTGGTCGCGTTCTTCTAATGCTGGGCTGTTTCGTCGGACTTATGCTTCTGGTTGGGCTCAAGCCACCACCGGTCAGCTGCCTCAACAGACCCGGATCACTCCCAAGGCCCGTAAATTGGCGAGCAATTGTAGTTGTACCCGTACTCTGAGGAATAAGCTTCGAGGTACCGGTTAACATAGGCGGCAAAGGAGAGCGTGTAGGCGAAGCCTGAGGAGACCCGCCCATGCCGAGAAGTAACTGTAAAGGATCACGTATTTTGGTTAGAGGAGTGATTGCCCAAAGATTAATAGAGATTCTCACTAAACATTCTCGGCACCAAACACCGCCATCGACATCAGTTCTGGCAGCACTGTCCAGCCTCTTCCCACACCCAGGTTCCGTGTTGTCTTCTCTGACTCTTCTGATCATTATGCCTTTAGCTGTCTCTTTCTTCCCTCCACATACAAGACAAGAAGCATGCCATCGAGTATTTTGAGGTCCAGGGACCACACCCTGTTCCATGGGGAAGACCGATCTACGACAACCTGGACAGATAGTCTTGGTACCGAAACGAGGGAAAGATGCTATGCTTGATGCAGGCGATGTTGTCAGAGACGGCCGCTCCAAACGACTCGAAGTAGGCTGTGTTGCATATGGTTTTGACCCTACTGCGGGCTTTAAAGGAGACAACGGGATCGCTGGCGTCAAATCCGGATGCACTGCAGTTGGAATTTTTTGTATCGTCGTAATTCTTGGAGGTGTCACACACTAACGAGAGTGTGCGGTTAGGGCAGAACCACAAATTTCCAGATGACAATCACCTCTATATGGCAGGCACCACCATTTGCTTTGACGAATGCGGCCTTTTTACCACTGACCTCATTGAAGACACCATCGCAGACCGCACATCTGAAGCATTCCACATGATAAGTCACCGACAGTTCTCCATCTCCGGGTACAGTGACAAACTTTCCCCCGCCCCGAATAGAGAATAAGCCCCTTCCACATCCAGCACAGATACTCATTGACAGGTCGGAAAGTGAGTTGTCTGAAACATCTGGAAAAGGAACTTTTGCCGATCTGCATGTTGACGGGGATACAAAGGACGACATCGACTGAGAGTGTTTCAAGGGGGTCGTTCGACTTTGTATAGAGTTGGGAGTATGGGTCGGGGTTGCCATTTGACTGGCGGTCTCTTCCGCAATTACGTCGCCAGATGCATCAAAAAAGTCGCTCTGTGAGAAACTTGAGCCGTATCCACTCATGTACGTCTCTTGACTACTGAAGACATCCTCACCATCCAATTTTGGTGGCGAGTCTGGCCCTAGAGAGGATTGGGTCATAGTATCAGAAAAATCGGACATTAGATCTGGCGTCTGAGGAGGTACAGGACTACTGGGGGAAACCAGCTGAGGATCAAACCTGAAGTGATCAGTCAGACTAGACCGCTTGGGTGTGGAGGGATATATGAGTCGTGAAGTTGGGATGCTTTGTACGTCTGGAGATGGTGTTTCTCTGGGACTTGACGAAGAGGATTTCATGAACCGCTGCTTCATTTTCTTCATAGCTTCGGTAGTGCGTGCGGGGCTCCCTGGCGCTGGAACGGTTTTTATAGGGCTTGGGGATGCACCATTTTCAGGTTCTGTACTTCCCGTGTATAGATTTGAAGTTGGGCTTGCAACGTTCCTCGCGCGTGAGCTAGTGCTCATCGTCAATTGATTATCAGAGCTGTCTTCACGTGTGAGAAGAGCTTTTCTCGTTGTGGGGCTAGAATTAAGAGAGGTTGGACTAGACTTCGTTAAATGGGCGAGCCTTCGATTGAGGTCTTCTACTGAGGGACTCCCCGCACGCCTTCCAGATATTCCAAGTCGTTGTTCGAGCTCCTCCATCGCTGGGCTGTCTTCTCTAGTTCGTTGACCGGCGGCTTTTGAGGCCAAGCTCATTCCACCGAGGTTACCAGAGTTCTCGAGCCGAGGGCTATTGCTAGTACTGGTTGAGGTAAACTTCTTTGGAGTGGAAGAGTCACGTTTTAGGCAACTCTCAAAACAATCGGTACAAGAAGGTCGTCCGAGCAAATCAACCATCGGGGTATCTCCGATATACTTGAAGCAACCAGAGCAGTTGAAGCACCTCTTGTGCCAGAATTGATTTGCGACATGTATGAACTGGCCTTCAGATTTGAGGGTAAGCACTGGTCGAGAACACGTAGGACACTTTCCTTTTGTGCCCCCGTTAGTCTCATAACAAGGCCGACAAAGAAAGCGAGAGGAGCTGGTGGAAGCTGGATCGGGGTATATGGTGGCATCTGGAGGAAATGGCGTCGAGCACACAGCACACGAATGAGTCGTGAGCGATTCCTTCGGTTGGAGGACAGAGCCATAGACCTTGGATAAAGTGGCGTCGCTCAATGATGGAAGTATGTCCGCCTCCGGTGCCGGAACATGAGTTACATATTTCAGAGGTGATGGAGGACGCTGACGCTGGCTTGTAGAGGATGTCGAGGACGCGATATGAGCGGATACACGATTGTCGAGTTTGACGGGGGAGCCGATGTGGGATATTGGCCGAGGGAAGCGTCTGGGAGAGGAGACGTGGGTAACTGGGGCCGTGGAGTCAGTCGATTGGGGAGCAGGGGAGGACCGCGAAGGGGAAAGAGATTTGGCTCTCTGAACATAGGTCTTGGACCATCTGTCATGTGTGCTATCTGCGTGGCTTTCATGGTTCCACGGAACAGCAGGGGCTAGAATCGACGGGGCTATGAGCAATGCAGACGCGATAGAGAAGGCTTGACACACCAACAGCCGCGCCACCACATTTACAACGGGCACCCGAAACAATATCACCGCATCTTCGACAGAAACCCATTCAAGCCAGAGACGACAGTAAGCTAGAAGCTAGAAAGCAAGTAGAGCAATGATCAACTACTAGGTGACAGCTTGAATTCTCCAATCACGGTCATGTGACTATGACCTCAAGCTGTACTCTCAGACTCAATGCACCAAACGCCCAAACGACCAACATTAGTCCCACTATCTTCACCTTACTTTTCCACAACGCAACCTCATTTGACTTCACATCAGCACTTGCCTCTATTGAGCGACGAAGAATGCCTTTCAGTGACTAACTCTGATTCCGACGCAGATATAGATTTACCTCAAGATCCCTTGTTCTGCTTTTATTTCCGAAATTTCCTGCTAGCTTACCGTCGTTTGGCTAGTTTAAAGCCTGTTTTGATTCAAGGTAAGGATAGCATCACCCCATGCGTCAATGAGCTCCCGGTCAGATGTGAATTCTGAATTCCAGAGTCTGTCGCACACGATCCATGGAAGTTGTTGGTCGTGGTCACGCTGCTAAACAAGACATCCGGAAGGCTTGCAATACCTGTCTTTCGAGCTATAATAGCGAAATGGCCTACCCCTTGGGCGCTATCTCATGGTATGGCTCAGCTCACAACTGATATATACACTACAGTCGTGTTCACTGAACGTCAGCCGACCCTGCTGAGCTTGTGTCCATTTTAAACCCCCTTGGTACCCAGAATATTCGTTCCTCTCGCCTCATCAAGTTATCCAAAACCTACTTGCGAGATCCTCCCTGTGTTCCTGATCTGAGGCCCTCGACTCCTAGAATCCCACCGCCCTGTGCCCTACCCCATAATACACCTGCCAAACGAGAAAGGTATCCTCCAACTCCTATTTCACATTTACCGGGCGCTGGTCAGTATGCGCTCGATTCCTATCGTATCTTCTGTACAGTCCATCACCCTTCAACGTCAGACGAATGGAAAACAGTAATGCCAACAGACAAAGAATTGATACGGTATCTGGTGAGCTTATTGAGAAAGCCCGTGTCAGAATACTGATTGCTCAGAGCTGGAAATGGGCTTTTGTGGAGCGCAAAGAATGGATTCCTGGGATCGGTGTTATACGTCCGGCCTCATTAGCTTACCTCGACAACTTGATTGCAACACTCGAACACAATCTACCATGAATGAATATATCTAACTGTTGCTCTCGCTGCCCATTCAACCATTCACAAATCAAAATTTGGCACGTAGAAGCGGCTGCCAGTCGACACGTTCCACCTGGCAATATGTGTAACAGATAAGATGACAATTCTGTACAAAATGGATATACATACAAGCTCAGGTTTTAGGTCTCGGACAGAGCGTGCGCCCAGGAGTCTCATGGCAGTGACGATTTCGCGTTCAAGGATGTGAATTATTTTTACCACTCCAGGAACACCATAGGCCTGCCAGAGAACATCAGAGCGACAGGGTGATGGAGTGAAAGAGCATTTACACTTTGCGCGTAAAGGAAGGGTCGGCCCAACCCGACTGCTCTAGCTCCTAAACACAGAGCCTTTACCACATCTAGTCACAACTTTAATCAATGAAATGCATTTTGAGGAGGACTAATAATTACCTGTTCCTCGCTCGATGCCGCCTTGAAATATATCAAATGATGCTTGCAAAATGATACTACAGAACCAGCGTACCGTCAATATAGACTGGCATGGCTGATCAGTGCGCAGTCAAAAAAGAGGTGCGCAAATGTGATAGCCACCTTCTAGCCTGTCAAACACGTCAGGTCGTTGCTTGCGAAGTCTGTGCAGAATTTCCAAAGGCGGAAACGAGCTGAAATACGCCGAGAAAAGTGTTAATGGGCAGACTTGGAACTGCAGGTGGCAGGCGCACTAGTCCAATTGTCGACCTACGCGATAATCAGAGTTGTTCGACAAAGTAAAAAAAAAATACCTACCACCATGATTGGAAATCAAGATACCCTCCACTCCAGCTTCTGCAGCGAGCACCGCATCCTGGAAGAGTAGATTAAGCAACTTCCGACAAGTTTGCCAAAACCGATGCATTGTTACCTCCACCGTTTGTATACCTGACGATCATCCATTCAGTATGAGGTATGCAAAGAGAATACATTTCGACTCTAATGACCTTTGATGACAATAGGAAGCGTAGTGATCTTCCGCAACCAAGGGATTGTCTGCGTTTACAGTGAAGATTTTGTACGAGAACCTTCAATGGAAGATCTCTTGCCTTTTCCCAAGTCATGTTTCGGTCGTCATTTGCAATCAGCGCTCCTGCTGTGCCAAAACCAGTATTGCCGCTCTGAACATTACCATCTGAGGTTTCTGTGTAGTATTCGGGCTTGCCTGACTCCAGCTCTTCAAGAACCCAGGGGGAACGAATGTCCTTCTCCCTATTACCGGGAACAACTGCATCTACGGTTAACCATATTGCTTTGTACCCCAACTTCTCTACCTCTCTAACACGTTTCTCTGCAATAGAGTCGTTGAAATTTTTGTATAATTGAAAGAAAATGGGCTGTGAAGGGGCAGCGGCGGCAGCTATCTGTTCATACGACAAGGAGGCGTTGGAGGAAACCATCTGGATGATGTCGGTTTGGGCAGCGCCTCGAGTGAGATTGGCCTCGCCTATCAGAGTGTCTACCCCTTTGAAAGCAAGACACAAAAGGGTAGACGCACCTTCGGGATGTCCAAGCTTCGCAAGAGCAGCTCCAGATATAAAAACCGGTATAGAAGATCTGTATCCAAGGATAGTAGTCGAAGGATCACATCGCGAAACTGGTCTCATGACACGCGGATGAAAGAAGAATCTGGTGAATGCACGCGCATTTTCCTGGTATGCTGATTTGTATCGTTAGTATGCTTCGGTACAGACAAATTTAGACTCACTCAGTTGATCGTCCGATGCAGATGAATAATATGCCAATGCCTTGTGAGACAGCACCTTCCTAGCAACCGCCTCAGGGATACATGAGTACTTTCTATCCAACCGTGTATCACAGCTTACCTCCATGTCAGCCAGGTTAAGAATGTGGTCAAGCGGTGGTCTCTGGTTGAGAGCAGTCTCGACTCTTAGTTCATCATCAGTCTTTGCCCTGCTCTCTTGTATCAAAGTAACAGAACGCGCAGCATCGGAGTTCAGTGGCCCTAAGTGTTTTGAAGCAGGCAAATTCTTCTCCAATGCGTCAGGTGGATGAATCGGTTCATATGCTCCTGTCGCGTCTCTGCCTGCATATTTCAGGATGATACCTGCGCCACCAGGATGTTCCTAGGAAGGAGGAGCTGAGTAATTTTTTAACTTGATGTTCAAGAGGAGACCACACTTTGAGGAACTCTGTAACGTCGTACACATGATTCCTGATGATGACCCAACAAGAACTGTCCGATAAGTTGTCAAGTTAAGTATGTCTAAGTGTCAAAGGCAGGAATATATCTCACTTTATCGAGTTGTGTTCGGCAACTTGTGGGAGGGACCAGGATGTCATTCTCGATGTTGAAAGCGACGGTGGACTAGAACGTGGCGAAACCTGCATACATATCCAAGCGGGCCGATAGCCGTTATCTCTTGGTTATCTCTCCACACCTTGGGAGTGAACTTGAAATTGTCGAAGACAAAGGTAGGGTAAAACCATGCAGAGTTACTTCACTAAACGCTCAAATCCCTCCATATCAGTTCATCCATGATGCATGATGCATGAACACATACGGACTGGGCGCTTAGCGCTCTCTGAGGAGAGTGTCCGGGCCGCACAAGCCTTGGCCTATCACGTGGTATCGCGTTGTTTGCTCTTGTTACATCTCAACATTGAACCACCCCCTTGAAGTTCAACGTTGTCCACTACCTTCCAGCCATGGCACCTCTGCCGTCCAGAAAGTCTCTCGAATCAATGAAGCGCGTGGACCTACAGAGGCTCTGCAAAGTGTGCTCTTACTCTCTTCAAGTGTCAATTACCTCATGTCTATTCAGGATTATGGTGTGAAAGCGAATCTAAAGTCAGAGGCTCTAATCGACTTGCTCATTGACACGGCGTTCGTGAATTCTTTAGTATACCCAAACATAAGCTTACGGACGTCTTGCAGAAAGCCCCCTGTTATCAGTACGCTTACTCGCCGATCTGTCTCAACAAGACAATCAAGTCGTGCTGGTCCCAGTCGCATCAGTTCGATCGTCATACATGACACAGATAAAGAGGAAGACGGAACAGATGCGAATAATAATACACATGATCAGGGCTCTGTTCCTGCATCTACTTCCCACCAAGAACGCACTCCTCCATTAGCGACCCGCACCAGGAAAAGGAAGGAGCAGACACGGTTAGGCGTTGGTCGTCCAGTGGTTGCAGGCGGTACAGGACCTCGAGCTGTGACTAAGTCGTTGAGTTTTACCAAAGGGAAGCGAGGGAAGACAAGGGGGACTTTGAAGTCAACCGAGGCAACCATCCCTGAAGGTATGTTGCTAAAACCGCAGCCTGGCACACGAGGCGTAATCAATTCTGCTGCAGAGATTGAACAAGATAATCATATTGCAACACAAGGTTCGTAGTCGCGGATTCTAATATTTTTCTCCCTTATGTCCGCAAAATAGATATTCCTGATGAAGTCACATCGCAAGAAGCTTGCTCTTCTGAAGCCTTAAGACAACACACATCTCCTGAAGCTTCCATTGACTCTTTGGCCACTATTGATAAACATGTTGCCGATGCTGTGAGCCATACTTGCCCGAGTTTTGTCCTTTCTCAAGCTGACTGATGATCCTTGAGCTTCGACCCTTGTATGAACAAATGAGATCGATGAAATCTGAATTGGAACTGATGCAGGCACTTAAGACAGAGGTCGGGGAGTTAAAGGCTCGCATTGATGAGATAGGGAGCCTGAAGGAAAAGGTTGAATCCTTGACCGCAACAGTGCGAGATCTTCGCAAAGAAGCAGAAGAAGCTGTTACTTTGCGGCTGGATTCCAGCCAACCCAAGGGAACTCTTTTGATACAGGGAGATTCAATACCTTCAACTCCTAAGATGCAGAGTTCTGCACGCGAGAATCGCACCGGCTCAAGGTATGAAACGTTGACACATCTACCCAGTCTTAGCTGATTCCATCGTCGCACCAGTTTTGGCGCTCCTCAGCTACCTGTGGGAACAGCACTCCGTCAGAGCTGTGATTCTTTGTTTGCAACAGATTCTTCAACCAACGCTGGCCCACATCCGGGATTCGCTCCAAGTATGCTCGGCAAAAGGCATCGTGATTCAGCAGCCAGCGAACTTGTTGTTAATCGGGAGAGTGATCGAACCCTTGAAGAGATTGCGCGCATGAAACCATCCAGGAAACGGGCAAAAATTTCCGTAGACAATGACGATTTGATGGATATTCCAAATGAGGGTGCCATAGAGGGCACCACCGAGGATGATCTCCTAGAGCAGGAGGGATCTGATGATGCATTCCGTGGACCTAGCTTCAGAGTGTTTAGCGGCTTAGAGGTATCGCCCTTAGAACTCACGGATCCACCACCGCCAACTGAAAGTCTCCCCGATTTTTTTGCCATCTCTCCCCTTGCATCAGAAGCACCAATTATTCCGCGGCAAGGAAATCGGGCGACAAGTACTGCCAACGCAACCGAAAATCAACAGCCTTTTGCCTTCTCTTTTCAACATACAATATCGTCGACACCTGCACATGGCATGTTTATGCCTAGTTTCCCCTATCCTGAACCTCCTCAGTCGCCCTCACCGGCTGGAACTAGCACTACTGGCCTGCTCAACCAGCAATCACCAGAGCGTTCGGATGTGTTCCAAGCATTTGGATTGCCGCCGCCTGGACGATCGTCAAGAACAACCGGGCTTCGCAGCACCAGTGGATTGACCAGCAGTTTTATTGATCCCGCTACATTGATTCGACCGCCGTCTAACAACAGCGAAACCAGTGAAACAGGTACACGGCCTGTGGATCCAAGCTCAAGCACTGGAGATTTGGAATCATCACATATGAAACGTACGATGTATGGTACGGAATTGGACGGCGATACACGTTTCGGTGATTTTGGGTTGGAGGGGGTTGGGAATGCTAAAGGACGATTCTGGGCTGGGGGAAGGTTTTGAATATATGTATATACTTAGCTATCTAAATTGCTGTGGACATTGAATGATCTCACATTTATATCAGATGAGCGAACGACATGAGAGTGACAATATGATTTCTACTTGATTCAACAACGGAAGAAACAAGTATCAGGTAGTGGTAGGTTTAACGCAATATGTCTGGAGCCCTGGCGCGATGCGGTTATCAAAATCAAAGGTCACAGAATCAGATAGACGGGACGAATGAAAGAACCTCTTCATAGAGGAGCTCTTTTAACTGGTCCTTCGTCAAGTCATCTTTGTGCACTGAGCCAGGTTCATCAGAGGCAGAAACAGTCTTCAAAGATGGAAACTTACTATCAAACTCGAAATAGGATGGGCTGAGCGGAGTGACTACGGGCTCGTCTTCAGGGTCATGCTAGTTTGATGTGTTCAAATGATGAACCCTCTGGCAGTTTCGGAGGAATAACAGATAACTTACGTATGCGGATAGGTATGGGTGCTCAAGCGCTTCATCAACAGTGAGTCGTTTCTTAGGATCGAAGGTCTACAGGCATATGATGAGAGATGAAGTACGAGGGACAGGCACCACATACCAAAGTCTTTGAGAGGAAGTCGATGGCTTCCTTGGATGCATGAGGGAACAAGGAAGGAAAAGGGCGTCTCTTGCGGATAGGAAGAGCACGGATGTAGTCCCGGGACCGCCTAGAAGTGATGGCATAGAACTCCTCGAGGCTTGGAGTTCCGATAACATCAAGAATGAGATCAAGCTGGTGACTATAATCGCGACCAGGGAACAATGGACGTCCAGTCAGGAGCTCGGCAAGAATACAGCCCACTGCCCAAATATCTATCGCCTTGGTGTACATCTTGAACGACAACATAATTTCGGGAGCGCGGTACCAACGGGTCGCGACGTATTCTGTCATCAGACCGACTTCTTTGCCACCAGGAACACTGGTCTTTACACTCCGGGCCAACCCGAAGTCGCAGACCTTCAGGTCGCAGTTGGCGTTCAACAGGAGGTTAGCGGGTTTGAGATCACGGTGGACAATGTCTGCACTATGGATCGACTTCAGAGCACGCAAAGTCTGATAAATGAAATACTACAAAGGCATCAGCACCTGCATATGTAAAAATGTGAGGCAAAGGTACAAACTTGACAATGGTCATCAGTCAGATGCTGAGTACGTATGACACGGTGTAAGTCGGTTTGCATCAACTCTTGAATAACTAGAATGTCTTCAGAAAGCCATCATCGTGTTCAACAATTTAGAAACATACAGTAAATCTCCTTGAAAGAATCCAAAGTCGGGGGCTTAATGATATCCAAGATGGAGATGATCTAGAATCACCATGAGAACAATGAGTCCGAGAAAAAATCGACGAGTACACGAGTACTTGCATTCTCGTTGACACATGTCTCCGAAAAGAACTTGAGGAGCTTTAGTTCACGGAGTGTCCTGAGACAGAAGAGAGTGTGATCGAAAGGAAGGATCTTCTTGATTGCAACCTGTCGCCCTGTGGGCTTATGGAGGGCAGCAGCAACGGTACCATAGGCACCTTCACCAATGGCGTGGAGAAGTTGATAATCATCACCTACAAGTGCTGGGTGGGTATGTAGTTGGACTTGCGGAATTAACGTTTCTTACCGATCTCGAACTTGGGAAGAGGCTTGGGGGCTTTGCGAGAAGACATATTGTTCACACCAGAAACCAGCCGGTGGAGTTGCGTTAAGACGGGATGGGGAGGAGCGGAGATGTAAGTAGACAAAGTGAATTCCGAAAGGACGGGATTGCAAAAGTCGGAGGCAGTGTAAGGGCTTAAGTACCACCCATGTGTATGTATCCACAAGCTGATGCAATGCAGACAAGCATTAGGAGAATCACCTAGGACCTACACCACATAAAACCGCATCAAAGTTGGGGGACATCCGGAGACCATCTGGTCAATACTTCTGTTCGTTCTCTCCGACCCTAGCCGAGTTTTGAGGTCGTGAGTTTCAGGACTGAACGTTGAACGTTGAACCTGGAACTAAAGCCAAGTAATGTCGCCAGTCAAATACACAGCCACGGTAGAGTAACGGCTCTCTGCAGCTTGACAGCAGCACAAGAGTCCTGAACAGAAATCAGAAAAAAACTCGTCATGGGCAGGTAACTTGTACTTAAGTATGTATATCCATATCAAAATTGAATCCTAAGCGATCAAATTGACGTGCCACGAACTGTTGATCTGATCATCAATGAAGGCATCCCTGAGCGCTCAATGCCAAGCGCTAAGCTCTTGAAGCAAGCGCAGGGGCTGCGCAGCGAGAGCAGAGGTGAGAGCTAGCCGCAGAGCTATGTTTGCCTGACCCGACATGCCCGAAACAGCCCCGACACACCCGGAGGCATGGTCAGAGATTCTTTGACAATTGACGTGTGCACAATAGGTACAAGGAGTCATTGAACAATGTGCTCAGTATGGTAACCCAAAAGAACCTCTCAGTTTTGCTACAAAAAGGCGGTCGTCCACGAACCCACCTTGTCCACTTCTACCACTTCTTTTCTACCTTGCTCTCTGTCCTCGTCTGTCTCGAGTTGATCTCATTCATTCTTACCCCACACATCAAGTCATCCTGATGATATTTGCTCCTCTTTCCCTGGGCCTAGTCTTATCGCCCTTTGTTTCTGCTACAGTCTTTGATGTCCAAGTGGGCGCTGATGGGCTTACCTACACTCCCGAGGCGATTGTGCGTTGTTACATCACCTTCAGCGAGAACATTTGCTAAACATCACTTTTAGGGTGCCGTTCCTGGTGACCAGGTTGTCTTCCACTTCCACGCGAAGAATCACACCGTCACCCAGTCGTCGTTCGCCAACCCCTGCGGACTGCAAGATGGGGGGTTTGATTCTGGCTTGTGCGTGCTTTGTTGTTCCATCAGGAAATGTATTGATGTTCTTAAAATTGACATACAATAGCATGCCCGTCGCGGCTAACCAGACTGACAATCTTCCGACGTATGCGATCACCATCAACGACGTATGTCACTTTTTCTTGTTCCTAATGATCACATCATTTATCCATCCCTCCAGACCAATCCTGTCTGGGTTTACTGCCGCCAGGCAAGTCAAACCCCTGCGAGCCACTGTGGGCAAGGCATGGTGTTTGCAGTAAATTGCGGACAAGATGGACAGCCTAACTCTTTCACCAATTTCAAGAAAGCTGCTCTTGCCGTTGGTGCTAGCCTCTCCGCTGCCGCTTCATCCACCGCTGCGCCTGCGGCTACCGGCGCGTATGGTGACTACACTATCCCTCCTGCCCCTGCTGTGACGCCAGTCACCCAGACCGTTACACTTGACAGTCAAGTCTGGACTACAACGTATAGCTCTTACCCCGGTTCTCCCGATCCAACTCCTGCCGCTCCGCAGGGTGTTGTGCATACGGTCGTTGTTGGCGGTCCTGGTCAGCTTGTCTTCAACCCACCTTTTGTCGCAGCCCAACCTCGCGATACTGTTGTGTTCCAATTGTCCGTAATGTCTCTTTGTCGGCCTCCTTTTTTTCTGACCTCATTAATATTTTATGTTCTAGCCAACAAAAGAACCACACTGTCACTCAATCTTCTTTCGACGACCCTTGCCACAAGCTTGCCACCGGGGGTTTTGACTCAGGCTTGTAAGTGTTTTTCAAGTATAATCAGTGATCACGAGGATTATACTAACCTTTGTATAGCATGCCTGTCGCCGACAATGTTACTTCTGACTATCCTACATGGAGTATCACCGTCAATGAGACGACTCCCATCTGGGCTTACTGTCGTCAACAAACTCCTACTAGCCACTGTGGCGCCGGCATGGTTTTGTGAGTTTGTAGTTGTTGGTTACCTAGCGAGCCGACGATCTTATTTATTCATATAGCGCTATAAATCCTGTTCAAAACTCGGATCGCAACTTCACCGCTTTCCAAAATCTTGCTAAGGCCTTCCAGGGTACCGCTGCCGCCCAAAGTGCTGAGCCTTCAGCAAGCTCTTCGCCAAATGGAGCTGTGTCCGTTCGGATGGGTGCAACTGAATTTGTTCTGACAATCTGCGCCATCATTGCAATGCTCCTTTGAATGGGTGTTTGTTAGGCTTGGCTTTCATCTTTCTTATGGACTTCACGAGGACAATTGTCTTGACGACACGTTTTATATAAATAAGTAATTGATCACAATTGTATATCTTGTAGTAATAGGGCAGAAGGGAATCTTCTGACTGAAGATACACAAATTTCTGACAAACTAAGAGCACAGATCAAAGCCACAAAGAAAAAGGTCACTATATATGTAATACATAAATATCATCTTGAACACTACTCTCCACCCAATGAGGCTCGAGCTTTCGCCTCCTTTCTTGCTTTCTTCCTTTCACGCCTTGCCTCCTCATCTTCAGCCTCTGCAACCTCTGCAACCTCTTTAGCCGCCTTTTTCTCCTTCTTGCGCTTCTTACGTTCAGCCCGTTCGGCGTCCTCATCATCAGGTGCAGCCATTGACACATCTGCATCTTCAACCATCTCTGACTTCCGTTTCCGCTTCTTCTCCTTGGCTTCGTCTTTCGAGGGACTAGCGACTGTAGACGCCTCAACGGCTGGATTCGGTGTTGGCTCCACGACAGCGGTAGAGGACCCTGGTGCTGGTTGCTACATCCTATGTCAGAAAGAGGGATATATTTCAATTGTCTTGCAAGACAAACCTCGTCCCGATTATAATCAACATAATCGCGACTCCATTCCGCGGGAGTGGCAGCGATTTTCTCTCCGTGCTTCCCAAGTTTCCCATCCTTGACCATTTTTTTCTTCTGAAGCGCCATCGGCCCGAGCCCCCACCGACGCGGGTATGTGTCACGTTCCATAATACACCTCTTTACTTTTGCTACAACACCATGGTCGCAAGTCGCAAGTTCGACTGTTGACATTTGGGCTATGGCAAGCGCAATGGCTTCGCCTTGTCGAATAAGCAAGAAAGTTCAGTCAAATATTCAAGTAGAAAGGCAGGGTGGTAAAACCTTTTGTTGTCATCAACACAACTTCCTCATTGACGCCGATATCAGCTTCATAACGCAACAGACCAGGAATCATCAATTTTGCTCCATAACAGACAGCGTTGACGGCGCTGTCCTTCACGACGATACGCTTGTAGCCGACCATGAGGCATTCTAATGGACGAATAACACGGCGAAGGTATGATTCTACGGACAAGTCAGAAGAGGGGAAGTGTGTAAGAAAACAAAACGTACCATCTCGCGTATTATCATACAACCATTGTGCATCCATTACGTCGTGCATAGTGACAATATCGTCGTTCTCTGACATGGCACCACTCCTCACCCTTCGCAGTTCTTGCATATGCCCGCCAACACCGAGAACCAGGCCCAAATGAACACAAAGAGTCCGGATGTATGTGCCTGCTTCACATGATACCCAAAAGACAGCCAAATTGCGTTTCTCATCAAACTCCAGTAGAGTGGACTGGTGTATTGTGCGAATTCGTAATTGTCGTTTGACAGCGGAGATGAGAGGTGGGCGTTGGAAGAGTGCTCCTGTAAGTGTTTGAAGGGCTCGAGGAAGGGCAGTGGGGTTGGGGAGGGGTGCATGCAGACGGAGGACACAAACGTATTCCTTGCCTTGAGAAGTTCCAGGTTTCCATCACGTCTGAAAAAGAATGATTGCATACCTGCTCCCTGCTGAGACTTTACAAGTCTTGTCGCGCGATCAATACAAACAATCAGGCATCCAGTGACTTTGGGATCCAATGTTCCACTGTGTCCCGTTTTTTCTACGCGTAGGATGCGTCTCAACCATGCGACAACTTCGTGGGAGGAAGGATTCGAGGGTTTGTCGAGATTGATCACACCTGACCTGGTGGTAATGCATGAGTAAGGAAGTCCAGCCCATATTACACGGACATACTTGATGTATGATGTTATATCGCGTTTGAGAGGGCTACAGCCAGAAGGAATCGGGGTGAAATGACTGGAACGAACAAGGAGTTTGTCGTAGTTTTTGAGAAGGAGTGGCCACTCAGAAGTGTCTAGTTTCGGTGCATTTGCCTCTGACTTTATAGAAAATTCGCCCTCTAGCTGCGCAGAGGCAACTTGGTTGCGAGTCAGTGATGGAGCCATGTCGGCGACGTTGAGACCTACTACAGACCATCTGACAATTCAAATCAAAATTTTTGCCAGTGCCGCGGAGCCTGAAATTCGGAAAGAGCCGACAAACCTTGTTAGACCATCTGTCCACAGAAAATTCGCCGTGCCCACAACATCCTCAAGACACCCATCACCTCAACGTACTACGCCATGGTCAGTCTCCCCGGTACCGCTTTGCTGAGTTCTCTTCTCAGTAGGCTCACACCGGGTTTGCTTCCCCTCTAGCCTAAGGCCGCCACCGGAAAGACCACTGCTACCAAGCACAAATTCGTCATCGACTACTCTAAACCTGCCGCCGACGGTGTCTTTGACGGCGCCGACTTTGAAAAATTCCTGCACGACCGCATCAAGGTCGAAGGCAAGGCTGGTCAACTTGGTGAGAGCGTCAAGGTCACCCGCGATGGTCAGTCTGCGAGCTTTACAATGTTAATTTGAACTCAACTCGTTCGAAGGCAACACCAAGATCACGGTGACCTCAAACATCCCCTTCTCCAAGAGGTATCTCAAGTACCTTACCAAAAAGTTCTTGAAGAAGAACAGCCTCCGTGATTGGATTCGGTACGTTGCTTACACTCAACGCAATGAATACTATGCCTACTTCCCCTCCTTTAGTGTCGTTGCTTCTGCCAAAGATAATTATCAGCTTCGTTTCTACAATATTGCTGGTGCTGGTGATGAGGATGAGGAGTAAGCCACTTGACATCTATGTAGTGGGGCTGGCTAGTACTTAGTGACTCCTATCGATGACTTTACTCCTTGAATTGGTTAATGGTCTTTCCGTTTGAGCCTCTGAGGGATTGATTTGCATTCGATTATTGCTCAAGGCATTTTACTCCGCATATACAATTACAGGATTGGATATTTATCAAAGTAAAATCACCAACTAAGATAAAGTACTAAATTGGAGTAGTGTTGACGTTGCAGTCCCCAGACTCACCAGCAACGATCTTGACTTTACCCAGCACCAGCATCGCAATCTCATTCCACAGAACCTGAGATTCTGTCAAAGGTTTACCTCTAAATTGATGAGCCAAGAGAGACCACAACTGAGTCCGAAGGAATTTGAGGGCGATATTGGATTTAGGGGATATCCTGAATTTGATCTTGCGGTCGATGACAGCGGAATCAGAGATCAACTGTTAAGGCTCGTATCATTGTTTGGTCCTCTAGTGCCGTGATGACTGACCTTGAAATCGCATTCTCCACACAAAAGCAGCATGGCTATATCGTCGACAGGACCAGTCTCCCAAGCATATAACCGCTTAGAATGCCTGAAGGCGCCATGATCAGTCAAACGTCTCCATGTTGGGTGGGAAAACATACATCAAAGTGAAATATGCCAAGTAGTTTACACCAAAGTCTGGCGGTTTCTTCCCGAAGTTGACTGAAGACGGATGAAAAGAGGCGTGCTGATTGTTAGAAATTGTGCGCATTTGACCATTGACAAGGTCAATCGCGAGAATTTTTGGGAAGAGCCCAGCTGTCAACGCCGCATTGACCAAGGGAACGCTACCCGAGTTTGCATCTAACTCAGGAGGAACGGCAACAAACCGAGTTTTGTTACGCCCATAACGAGCACTGGAACAATTGTTAGGATGCTACAAGAGTTGTATAGCTCTGTCCTACCGGCTCAACTCGCGGACAAAGGTTGAATCCACGTGGATAAACGAGGAGTCGATCAGATAACTTGAATTCATGCGTGAATAGCTGTGAAACAGTCAGAAAACAGATGATACGTACCCAAGGAACTGTTGGCGAAGTTCCTCTATTTGCTGAAGGTTCTGGACAAGTCACATCAATAGGAGTGTAAAGGGAAGACCGGGTGTGGCGCACCTGATGACTCAGGTAATTCACCCTACAAAACTTCCTCACAAAACTTGGATTAGCTGATGCTCTACGCCAGCTCGCGAATGCATTATGGATAGTCATAAAGTCGGAGTTGTCTGTTTCTCAACGAGTCAGAAACTACAAACCTGTTAAATGATGACATACCAGATTTGAATGCTTGCTTCGCACGATCGGCCTCTTGTTCAAAGCCAAAGGGTGAAAGAAACGGTGATTTCGAGTTCAGCGCAGCCGCAATGGTCAGGGCGGGATCCAAACAACGGAATAGGGTTGCCGTAAGGAGGAATTTGCCTAGATGGACATCGGTGGGGAGCTTGCTGAGTAGTCGTCCCATGGGAGTGATCTCCTCTGATGCAGTCAGAGCTCCCACCTAATAAGCTCATAAGTTTGACATGTGCCGAGATGACCAACAAGTTCAGACCTCAACAAGCATGGATACAGCACGTTGAACGTTGATAGACGTGGGAGGGTCGAGCGCGCGAGACAGCACATCTTCAACTGAGGAGCCCATTTTGACTTTCATGATTTTAATTCGTAGTGCCAAGTCAGAGAGGCTCAGACGCATCATTTCGGGGAGGGGGTTATCTGCCATCTGACAAATGAAGTTTGAGCACTTGAAAATAACAATAATCACGCTACAGGAAGATACCTGGGTATCATAGCGAAGCTTAGTAAAGAGATGGAAACAGAGACCATGTCGAACACGACCAGCTCGTCCGCGTCTCTGTGTTGCGTTGCTTTTGGCGACAAATGTCTCTACTAGACGGCTAATTTGTCGCTTTTCATCAAATCTAGAACCATGATTTAGAACAGCAAGCAATTGCCATAGTAAGCATCTACCTCATTTCACGATGTTTACCGGTGTCAATGACGCATGTTATGTCTGGAATGGTAATCCCAGTCTCCGCAATGTTGGTCGCTATCCATCGATTAGAACTTTCTATCATGACGATCTCCCACATCAATACACACCTATGACAATCTTTCGCACTCCCTCAGGAGGTAGATCAAAAACGGCGCTTTGGTTCTCGCTGGAGAGTGTCGAATGAAGAGGGAAAAGTTTGAAGTAGTTGTTTCCGAAGGACGGGTGTTCTACCAGCATGTCATTCAAACGACGAATTTCTGCCAAACCCGGCATAAATATCAAGATGGCGGCGGAATACGACGTATTGGAAGGGTCATCAAAACAGATACGCTCCAGAAGGCGAATGATTAGATCATAAGGAATGAGACGCTCGTCAAGAAGGTTGATAGTGGAGGCGGTCTCCAGTGAATAACGTTTCTCTAGCTTGACATTTTCTTGAACAGTTTCATCGTCGTCATCGTCGCCAGCTGGTGACTCTTCGCTCCAATCAAGCCTTGCCTTGCCTTGATAGTATTTATCATGTACTGAGAGGGAAGGGGTGAATAATTATTGGTGATAGGACATAGGACAGCCTACAACGCCTGGCATATTGAGAGCTCTCGGAGATTGACCAACCAGTATATTGCACTGCATCTTCCAAAAATCGAACGTCCACCGGAAAGGTCCGTCCAGGGACATGTAGAGTTGGACAATTGTCGAAAAACTCTGAAATCTTTTCGGCCTCTACCGTGGCTGACATTAGAATGACTCTGCCGAAGCCCGTTAAAGTGAAAAATGAAGGGAAGGCCTCTCACAACGTACCTGAGATCTGATCGCTGCGTCAAAAGTGACTTCAAGACAATCAGAAGGAAATCGGATTCTATAGTACGTTCATGGACCTATTGAATTTGAGTACCTTCTTCCTCTACTCGGAAGATCACCAACCTCGTCAATGATAATATGCTAGATAAAAATTCATATACTATTATTTAATAATATGGAACTGAGATACATGAAGACACTTACCGTTATTTCATCAAAGGCCGTTCCCTGGCCTCCGTGCCCTGTCCCACCTTCTAGCATTCGGAGTGCGATGCCATTAGTGACAAAGGCTAGACGCGTGTTACGTGTCGTGTTGCTCTCCAACCGAATGGAGTATCCAACAAGAGAATTAATCGTTCCAACAGCGTTGGCAGGGTCACCAAGCTCACGAGATACACCTGAACAAACTTAGTTTCGACATGACCAACAATAGTAAGAGACAACCTACGTTGAGCCAACGATATGGCAGAGATTCGACGTGGTTCAGTGCAATAGATTTTACATGGCTTCCCACGAGACAACTGATCCTCAAGTATAAAAGCGGGCACTTGAGTGGATTTACCGCTGGAAGTAATTATGATCCTGATTGACGGAGGCCAAAGTCTTACTCACCATCCCGTTTCGCCACTTAAAACAAGAACTTGAGATTCTTCCAAAATTCCAACGATCTTATCTCGGTATGTGGCGATTGGTAAGGTATTCCGTTGTGCCTATTTGCCATTCAGCGGAAGGCTGCAATGCAAGTAAATGCGTGGACTGACCAGCATTTCTTGATATTCTGCACTAGCTTGTCGTGCCCTGAAGCTTGCCGCAAGTTGTTCTGAAGCAACCTCACTTGATAGGGGTGACGATCGCTGAACCTGATGAACCTCCGCATCGCAAATTTGCTTGTTACTTCTGCCATTGATCTGTTGTACATTGTCATTGTCAGAACAGTATAGCCTTCGAAAGAGAGGCGAGGGCACACCTTGCTAGTAGCCTCCAACTTCGTTTCAATGATAGAACGCAGTTTTGCCCATTGATTACGATTAATGGCATCATCTCTAGTTTTCCTAGCTATTTCAAGTTCGTCCCAGAGATCTCGAAACACAGCGGGTAATAAGCGGAAAGAGGTTGTACTACCAGATGTTGCTGTGGGGGTGCCCGCAAAGCCATCAGTCAGAGGGAAAGTGAGCGCGTGCAAAGCGATGGTAGCAATGTATTGTTCTGCCTGTGCCTCGTCATGGCATGCAACATCGTCCATAGACCATTCATCCATCTTTCTACCTTCCCAACGGATACTTAATGCAGCTCTTTTCGCGCGACTTTCTCCAGAAATGATGGTGTAGCCAATAGCTGCATATCGGTCTGCCTTTGCAACAGTTTCCTGTAGTAACGTCTTGGGTGTACGACCTGACCAGTGCTTGGGAAGAGCCATATCCCGAACTTGGATGGTTTTGCCCTGAGCATCGATTTCTGTCGCAGGCAGACTTTCCAGCATCTCGAGAATGCCACCAGACGCGGAATCCTCACTATCGTCGTCAAAAATATCAAGGACTACGTTGGGTGGAGTTGGAATCTGTGGTTGGAGATGTGGTGGTCGCCTCTTCTCTCCTTCTAAATTACCTGCTACTTCAATAGATGCTATTGCGGTATTCCCACGCAACCTATCGAGTAGTGCGGTTGCATTTGCTTTGTCACGCTCAATGCGATAGACGGCTTCAGCCTCCCTTTCATCGAAAAAATAGTTATCTTTGAGCTCTGCCAACCGTTTCTGGAGGTCTCGCGCCTGAGATGCCGCTGCTGCGTTAACATATCGACCATGTCGTGAGAGACCTTCTAATTTCATCCTAGTCTGAGCATACTGCATAGCGGGGTCATCGGAAACCGGGGAACTGCTCCCAGAATTCGATGCACTCGAATTGAGATCAGAGATGTCATCTAGTTTGAATGCATCCTTTGGTCGCAAATGTGCTGGAACAAATGTCGGAGCGTTGGCATCGAGACGAGCGGGCTTCTTATTCTTAGGGGTAGGCATCGAAGACACTAGGAAATCTGCGGGTGTTCGCGGTGTTCCTGGCGTTCTAGAGCTCTTT
The DNA here is from genome assembly GCA_018221735.1 of Termitomyces sp. K1Aa. Taxonomy (NCBI): domain Eukaryota; kingdom Fungi; phylum Basidiomycota; class Agaricomycetes; order Agaricales; family Lyophyllaceae; genus Termitomyces; species Termitomyces sp. K1Aa. Next base: position 44,800 of record JABAJX010000001.1, read on the forward strand.
AACGTTGGAGTCCTCGGCGTTCTCGGTTCAGCCGGCTCTGAGGCTCCTAAAAGTTGAGTTCGGAGGATGGCCGGCACTGATAAAAAAATAAGCACGTACGGTTATCCTCGAGCTCTGCTTCCGTGCAATTAAAAAAGAGCTGAAAGAATTGAGATGGATCGTCAGGAGTTCACACAGTCTACTTACCCACTCAATCGCCTCATCAACATCGACTCCTTGAATCGCTCGAAGGCATTCCTCTACTCTAGACTCTGAAATTCCCAAGCGCCTAAGTACGCCATACGTTATACCCAATCGTGCTATCGCTTTGTCCTCAGGTTCCTCTAGCATTTTTTTCACTGTGATTGTATGATTAAAAAGGTTGAAACTGCCACTTCACCACGTGCCTTCGGGATAACTTGATGAAGCAAGATCAAGGATACGATTAACAAGCGTAGAATCTAACTCGAGGTACGGGAGAGTCCTCGCGAACCGTCGATCCATTTCAATGACCTGGAAACGGTGAGAATAATGACTACGAAAAGTAAATGTAGCGGACCTTGACAGCTCTAGGTATTCAGAAGATGCTCAGTGTCGATATTCATTCGAAATAACGAAGATACACACCGTGTAATTTCCTTTTCAGTTTTCTCCTGATACTTGTCTACGATATTTTGGAGTGACTGTTCTTCCACCTTCTTTGGATCGAATTCATCCTGTAATGTGCATGAAACAGGGATGACACCTCCCAACGTTTCTCCCGGAACAGGAGGGAGCTGTTCCTCTGTTTTATCGCCTGAGGTGGTCTCTGTTTCTTCAGCTTCTACGAGTGTAACTTTCTTTGGGACAGAGGTCGTCGCGAACCCTCGGGCTACTGGCTTTAACTGCGTTTTTTTCTTCTTGGCCATTCCGGATGGACCAAGGTTGGTTAGGATCAGGCTTTGATCTGTCTATGCTGCCTGTGGTTGGATATTCGAAGAGGAGGTTGAATGCAACGAAGTTTTTGAGCTCTTGCCCAGATGGCAAAGTACAGGTTCCCCGAGGTCGATAAAATTGGGCTGAGTGAAAGATTCAATAGGAATAGAATGTGTCGTATGCAGAAGTGAATGAATGCGCAAAATCACTGCGTGCATGAGATATATGGACCACGAAACTGCTGCACATAAAAAGCGTGAATGAGCCGCGAACTTCAAAGGTTCGGAGTCAGTTTTTGAAGTCCAGGATGATCGGACATAATTATTTATTATAAATAATATCTTTATTAGATACATAAAGTTCTGCTCTGCTCAGAACTTGCACAGAACTTTGACAGAACTTTGAAGTATGTAGAAGTTCTAGGCAATCATAAATCCTAAAATGAGTACGCGGATTGTTTAATATGAGATGATACACAAGTTCTAGGTAGCTTCAACTGTTGCTGCCGCCACAGGGGCCATCTTTTTCCTTCCTCCAGCTCCCGGCCGACGTCCACGAGGAGCACCAGTCACTCCTAATTTCTTTTTCTTCCCTCTGGTACTAGTGGAAACGGCTGTTCCTTGATCGTCTCCATCGAGGGCAGAAGTCAGAGGAGTGGAGTGTCCGAAAAAATTATCCTCCTCGTCATTCCAGAGATCCTGCGCTGGGTTCTTCTCGGCTTCATTTGCAGTGACGGCTAATTGGCCTTCAGGCACTTGAGATGCAGATGAACTCAATGTCGCCAGCTGCTCGTCGTTAAGCAAGAGTTGGACAATCTCGCTGGGCTTTGTCACGTCGGTGAAGTTTTTGTTTCCGACAACGATATCTTGGACCTGAACAGGCTCTTAGCATAGCTTTTGCTGTAAAAATAGATAACCTACATCTTTTTTCACACGCGCCAATTGTACAATTCTCTCATCAATAGTCCCTTTCGTGATCAAACGGTACACAGTGACTTGACGAGTTTGACCTAAACGATGAGCGCGATCCATCGCCTGTGCGTCATTAGAGGGGTTCCAATCATGGTCATAGAATATCACAGTATCAGCGGCAGTGAGATTGATTCCAAGACCGCCGGCTCGCGTACTGAGCAAGAAAATGAAGATGTCCGGCCTAAAAAGTATGCATAAGCGAGGAGCTGTACATGTAGACCATTTTATATTCACCGAGTCTGCCAGTCGATGACCATATCTCTCCGGTCTTCTATCTTCGAAGATCCATCGAGCCGCAAGTATTTGTACTGTCGATATATAAGATACTCTTCCATGAGGTCCATCATCCTGGTCATTTGGAAATAAACGAGCACGCGATGGTCGCCTTGCTTCAATTCCTGCAACAATGCATCGAGTCGAGCAAGTTTGGCAGAGTCATAGATCAACCGTTTAGCCTCTGGGACCTGCATAGTCGACATAGGAAGTTGATCAGCAGGGGAGCCTCGAAGAAGACCGACAAATGGAATGCGAGGATATTTTTCGTTGTAAAAATAACAGGCTTCTTTTGAATCATATAGAGAGGAGGGCATCCCGTAGAGAGCAAGAGATTCTAATGGTGCATCAAGAGTCTGTGTCTGGTGGTCCATGAAAGCACGATTGGCGCAACTCATTGTGATCGGAGGGGCAACAACAGCAGGTACAAACCATCTCAACTCTGGGCGAGACAAGCAGGATTCTGCCCAAGCTGTGGATGAAATGTCCTTAAGGTCGGGAAACCTCTCGGCTACATGCGAACAATTCAGGAAGGGATTGAAGGTAAATCGCGCTTGAGGGAGGCTAGTGTGAATAAGAGCATTCGGTTCTCTATTTTGATAACGGATGAGTCAGAATAATGAGGTTGATGATCAATTATTTATCCTCACTGATAGTATGGTATCGCGTTGACTATGTTCGCCTCACGCTCTAAAGCCAACAGTCGACGACGGATGAGAGGTGCTCTATGGAGAGAGTGGGCTTCTGACGGGGAAACTTCCGCCATACGAAGGAATGAGAAGGAAGACGAAGCTATAGGAGGAGCCTATCAGACTTGTCGACAGGTGACGCTCACATCAAAAACTCGCCTTCCTCCATAATGGATTTATGGATCCAATCCGTTGACCATATGTTGAACATTTGGAGCAAAGAGCTAATCTGGGTACCTGGCACAGGCGATATGCATGGGATATCCAATAAACCTCCGTCATGGCAGAAAAGCTCAGGGATCGAGAATACAATCGGGTTACGCGTCGAATAGGGTAATAAGACGAAATCGCCTTCCCGCATAAGAGGGCCAGGGCGCCCGAACTCAGAAAACGAGAAAGGTGCTACAACGTCGGCGCGTTCAAAGAGTTCAGGATGGTTGCAAACCTGAGACAACTCTAAGTAAAGGGAACCTACCAAAAACATGCCTACACACCTTGCGAAACTGCATAACAAGGTTCATGAGAGACCTTGCTGAATCTGCATCACCAATGTTTGCTGCCTTCTCAAGGAGATCCGCCACGGAGACATGAGAGAGTAAAGCACTATACAATGCACGTTGACGAGCACTGAGATCGACATAGATGTCTTTTTCGATCTGTTTTCATATCATTAAAATCAAAGGAATGCTTAGAAACTAGGAAGACTATCACCTTTTCACTGAGTTCATTCTGTACATGCCGCTTAACACGCCTCAACATGAAAGGTTTGAGAATCATGTGCAATCGTCTCAGCTGGTGCTCATTCAATTTACTTCCCTTATTCTCGGCTGCATTCTCGATGTCCTTTGAGAACCACTCGTTGAACTCGTCGTGAGAATCGAACAGGCTAGGCATAATGAAATGGAGCAACGCCCACAACTCTGTTACGTAAATACAATGAATAAATGATCGATCACTGACTTGGAACCAGAACACGTACCTTGCATAGAGTTTTGAATAGGAGTTCCTGTCAACAGCAGGCGATTTCGACAATGGAATCCAAGGAGCGTTTTCCACCGCACACTTGCAGAATTCTTGATATTCTGTGCCTCGTCGAGAATCATGTATTGCCACTTAACTCGCTGAAAATACTGTTGATCTTGAGTGACCTGTCAACATATATCATCATTCTAAGTTCAAACTAGTCTTCAGCCTCGCTTACAAGCTGATAACTAGTGATGAGGACGTGAAACGGCGCGTCCTTGTTGTAAGTGATATCCTTTTTGCTCCAGAATTTACGCAACGTTGCCCGGTCCTTGACGTTACCCCAGTACGGAAGGGCTTTGAGACCGGGCACAAACCGAGTTATCTCTTGTTGCCAGTTGTGAAGAGTCGAGGCAGGGGCTACTACAAGAAAGGGTCCCCATATATCGTGAGTTTCTGCAAGGTAAGAAAGTAGTGATATAGATTGGACAGTCTGATGAAGATAGTCATTCTAGGGAGGACAGACAACGTCGCAGTGTGCTTACCTTGCCAAGACCCATTTCATCTGCGAGAATGCCGTTGATGCCTTGTTCGTACAGGGTAGCCAACCAATTGAGACCTTTCAATTGATATTCTTTAAGCTGCGCCATTAACATCTTCGGTTGGCCAATTGTGAGCGGCCCATTGAGAGAGGTTGGGTTTTGGAAATTGAGCTCATCCGAGTCAACTGCGGAAACAAGGTCCAGGTAAGAAATGATATACATATACAAAACAACACATACGATCAACGATGGGTGCCTTCTCTTGAGGTTCCTTCTCGTTAGTTGCATCGGAAGTACTGGCCTCGTCGAGTCCATCGTGGATGTGTGCTTGTGCTTTCGCCAATTTCAATGCTTCATTCGTCTTCCTGTCTAGTGCAGCTTGAGCATCAAACATTTCCGCCCTTTGCTTGGCAAGAGCAATAGCCTCCTGTGCGTTGTGCATTGCGTGGCGATGAAGGTTTGTCTGATCCTCTGAAGGGCACAGTAAGGAAAAAATCAAGTGAAAGACACAAGAAATCGATACCATCATCGAAATTAATCTCCTTCAGCGTAAGGGGATCGACAAGTTCCACATTAGTGGCAACTGAGGCGGATTGAGGTTCTCCCCCTTCGCCGTCTCCTTCAATGTCGTTGGCTGTTGAGAGCCTCAGCAGGTGATACAAGGATATGATCAAGCATAATTACTCTTTAGCTTGTTCCCCACGAAATGGCTATAAAGTTCTGTTTGGCTGATCAAGAATTCAAGTTTCCGGGCCTGCCGTGCTGCTTCACGCTTTTCTTCCTCGACCTTGAGGCGATCCGAAGCCTCTTTCTGCTCTCGCTTACGAACATCCCTTTCCTCTTTCTCGTTCTTCTTCCAAAATACCTGCATTTCCCTCATTAGCCGCTTTGCCTTAGCCTGGACATCTTTAGTTGCTTTGGCTGTTTTAGTGTACGGACGTCGCGCCTGCAATGAGGCAACTTTGGCAATGCGTTCCACCTGCGACTGTCGAGACTGATAGCCAGATACTTGGTATTTGTATACCTGAAGAAATTATCAATATCAATATGCATAACTTTAGAATGGCAAGGAAAACTCACCTTGGCAATATCTCGTCTAGCAATATTAGTCCAGACTTTACGTTGAGATTCCTCTAAAGCCTTCAGCCTTTTAGCCATTGCATGGTCGTCTACCTTTTTCGCCTTTTTCAAAGGCGGAATCTCGTCGTCCAATTCGAAAATGATGCTTGAGGTCACTGGCATGGGAGAAGGAGGTCGGGATATCGAAACAGCAGGAGTGACATCACCAAATGCAGAAGCGGGATTGGAGCTTAGTTTGAGCTCTAATTCTGGACCTAGACCGAGCTTATTCTTGGTGGTGGCCTTTTTCCTCGGTTTCGGCGTTGCAGAAAGACTGTCTGGTGTTGCATCACGCGGAACCTTTGTCTTTCCTTTCACCTTGGCTGGAGCCTTTCCATCACCGGATCCCGAAACAGATGTACTCAGAGATAACCCATTATCAAGTTTTCGCTTTTTGTGTGCATGTCTTTCACCTTGTTGCGACGAGCTCATGTCACCATGATCTGAGGGCCCCATTTTGCCACTTTCTCTGCTCTTTCCGGATTTTGACGAATAGGTAACGTCATGATCGTTATAATCCCCGAGGACGGACCGTTCAAGCTCATGAGCAGCATCGGCAGCCCCAACGTTGGTGTCTCGTCTATGTTGCTGAACACGGTAACTGCCTGTGTCGTGGTCTATTTCAATACTGTTCGCATGGTGGAGCTCTCGTAAATCCTCTTCCAGGACCGAAGAGTCATAGAAAGTCGGAGGGGGGACAGGTATCCGAGCAATCCGGCTGGAGTACCAATGGGACATATTTCGAGCAGTGCCAGAATTGCGATCCTGAGATGACCAATTAGCGATGATAGGCACTAGATACTTGTTAGAATACATGCCTGGAACCAATCTGCAATCTGGTTCTGGCGATGGTGAGTTCTGGCGATATAAGTTCTGAGCTCCTCGCGCCATATGTCACTACAGTCTTCTAGATCGGAAGAAGCTAGACGGCGTTCCTCTTCCGTAGCGTAGTACTGTCCCTGCGTGGAACCTGGTTCTGAGGAGGTGCCTGGAGGAGATGGAGGACGAAGATGTTTCGTCCGTGAAGGCTGTTTACGAAGGGTGGACTTGACTACGTCAGGGAATAGGAGCATTAGGAGGGCGGTCTAACTCACGCGACGTGTCATTGATGTATGGTGTTCATCTAAGTCTGAATTTCCTGCTCTTCGTCTCTTCCTCGGTAAAACGTCCTCCTCAATATGAGAATAAGAAACCGACTCGCTAACCGCGCCGGGAGATAGGTGACGCCTGCCACCAGTATGCTCTGTGTGATAACGAGGAATACCTATGAGAAACATAGATATATTGGCCGTGACCATGAACACGAAACTTGCTCACCATGTGCTGGATCGGGATAGGCACCGGATCTGTATTCACTGGGACGGTCATGATGTGGATTGGGAGGTGAAAAATGGCCATTTGAACTGGGAGACTTAGCCAGTAATGGTGACGTATCTGGTGGTATCGTGGCAGAAGTTACTGAGTATTCCCGAGTCGAGGAAACGGCCGGGACAGGATCATCGTTGAGAATGCGACTCAGTGACATATTGTGGATTGGCAAATGCTGTTCTGAATATATTAGAAGAGAGATGAGAAGTCTAGCTGTGGCCTGCGTGGGATCAGGGCCTCAAAAGTGGATGAAAGTCTCGGAATGGGATAGAGGGTGGCACTGGAGACGACGAAGAGGGACGGAGAGGATGGAGCGAGCTGGGGAGGAGGAGATGTGAGAGGGAGAGCTTAGAAAGCTGTCAAAGGCCGGCTGAGAGGCAAGCACCGCTGTTTCAAACTCTCTGATCTTTTTACGCATTTACATTGCAGTTCACAATTCGCCCAAAACGGCAATTGCCCAATCTTCGTTGCCCTCGACACGAGTTCCGAGCGCATGGGCAGCAACTCCTCCCCATGCTTCGGCGTCCTCACCAATCCTTCTTTTGCTGATGCTTTTCAGAGTTATTTCTCATTCTCGCCTCCTTTTTGTGTCTCTACCCTTTGGCGCCAGGTTGAATTCCCTTATTTCTAGGTTTACTAGTCATTACATAAGCCGGCGTAATTCGCTTCCCATCATACATGACAACATTTTGTGTAGGCAAATCGAGCTCAAGGGTCTGGATGCAACATCAGCTCGGGGCGAACCTTTTCGTCGAATTCTTCTGGTGTGAGGAATCCCAGTGCCACGGTAGCCTCCTTCAATGTTGTGCCTTCTTTGTGTGCCTTCTTCGCACACTTTGCGACATCTACGCCATCTTGTTAGCATCAACCGCTATTTAAGTACATCAATACTGACTGTCATAACCAAGATGGCTGTTGAGAATTGTTGCAAGCATAAGCGACTCGTTGAGTAGAGCAGTGATACGTTGCCCGTTAGCCTTGATGCCGATTACACAGTTCTTGGTAAACGAACGTGCTCCTGGGCGGACACATGCTTGAGGATGTCTGCCAAGGATAGAACAGCGGGATCTTACCATCGGCCAGTAGACGTATACTGCGAAGGACATTTTGCGCTATGACTGGTTTGAATACGTTGAGCTATTCGCCAGTGTTAGTATTTGGTTAATCGAGAACGAGGAAGAAAGCTTTCGTACTTCGAATTGACCACTGGCACCTGCAACACTAACTGCTGTTTGGTTGCCAATAACCTGGGCAGCCACCATGGTGATAGCCTCACATTGTGTAGGGTTGACTTTCCCTGGCATAATGCTGCTTCCAGGCTCGTTTTCAGGCAAACTAATTTCGCCAAAGCCACATCGAGGTCCGGAACCAAGGAAGCGTATGTCATTGGCAATCTTCATCAAAGAACACGCGATGACGTTCAGAGCACCGTGCGCCTCGACCATAGCATCGTGTGCGGCAAGTGACTCAAACTGTAAAAGATTGTAATGAGCTTTTTGGGGCAGACAACTTCGAAAAATAGACCTTATTGGGAGCAGTCTTGAATTCAATACCCGTGAGCCTTGTTATTTCAGTTGCGATGCTGACATCGAAACCCTTCCGAGTGTTCAATCCCTGGATCAAGAGCTATCAGAGAAGACATAATTGATCCCCGATTGTACTTGCCGTTCCAACAGCAGTTCCTCCTTGGGCAAGCTGGCTCAGGCGAGGGATGACATCATTGACCCGAGCAATGCCGTTAGTCAATTGTTGGACATATCCGCTGAATTCCTGTCCAAGAGTCAACGGAGTAGCATCCTGAATGATGTATAGGGTCAGTTCAGAGGAACATCGAAGGTTTCCATCAGAGCTCTCACTTGGAGATGCGTTCGTCCGATTTTGATGATGTGTTCAAATTCCTTCGATTTGGCTTCCAAAGCGTCACGCAGCTCAATCAGAGCGGGAATAAGGGTATTGTGCAACTCCGTGACAGCAGCAACGTGCATGACAGTCGGAAAGCTTGGAAGGTTAGCACTATTGGCGAGAGGGCGTCAGAACATGAACCTACGTGTCGTTGCTGCTTTGGCTCATATTAACATGATCATTAGGGTGTACTGGTTTTTTAGAACCAAGTTCACCACCCAGAAGTTCAATGGCACGATTGGAGATGACCTACAAAAGCGTTAGGCACTATTTCTACAACGGTATAGAACGAAAGAAGAAGACCTCATTGGCGTTCATGTTGCTCTGGGTGCCACTGCCCGTTTGGAAGACGACTAGCGGGAAATGGTCTAACAGCCTGCCAGAAATAACCTAGAGTCAAGTGTCATCATGTCATATTTTGATAGTTATATGAAAGGGCAGATACATCATCAGCAGCCTGCTGAATTGCACCACCAATCTTGGGGTCCAGTCCATAGGTGACGTTGACGATAGAGGCTGCCTTCTTGACAATTCCAAAAGCTTTAATCAGAGGTGGTGGGAGACGTTCGGTAGGTCCGCCAATATCGAAATTCTGAAGAGAACTGCACAAGTCCTATCAACTACGACGCTAGACCGTCGCTGATCAACTTACCGTTGGGTCTGTGCCCCCCAATATCGATCAGCGGGTACTTGAAGATCACCAAAGGTATCCTTTTCAGTGCGGTATTGTTGCTTAGACTACATCATAAATGGTTTGTATGTATGTCAAACGAATCAATGAAGGATAACGTGCCATTTGTGAGGTAGAGAAGAGACGAAGGCATGTCTGCGCGCCAGCAGGGCGATATAGTACCTGAGATTATCACGTGAGAGGGAGCAGATTCGAGACAACATGCAGCTGATTCTTACTGCGCGAGATAGAGCAGCCATCGCAGGACGTGAAGGGAGATGAGTTTAGGTGAATGTATTATTA
>JABAJX010000001.1:54597-65566 GCA_018221735.1 Termitomyces sp. K1Aa
AAGCTTGGGGCGACAATGAACGGGTTTTTCCGCCCGAATCTCCCCGACGCTGCGTTGAGTCGCGCGAAAGCAATGAGTCGCGACTCGGCACTTTCTTTCCAATGGGTGGACCGGGAAATGGAAAACACGTGCAACCGCGTTCAATTATAATATCTGCCAACCCGGTTCTCAACCTTACAACTCACAATAATGGCTTCAGTCGCCTCTCAAGTTATTTTGCATCCTGTCGTGTCGCAGAGCCTCAAGTATGCTTCAACTACTGTAGGCCGCGATAAGGTGACACTATTTCATGGTCCCCCCTAGACGCTACTCACATATCAATGCATTTGACAATAGACCTACCGAGCAGTCCAATACTTCGCGCGATTCTTTGGGTGGTATCTCCTGAACAAGGGTGACAAACTTGAGGCAGCACGGTGGAACGCATTGAAATCACACCTTGGGATTGCCAGGAAGCGTAAGTGATTTTAATGCTGTTTTCCTAACCGTCTAATGCTGCTGGGCATCGAAAGTACTACGGCTGGGAAAGCCCATAGAACATCTTCAAGCTGCATTGCGTGCTAGTCTCGCATCCGGACCGGCTGTGGAACAGATTCTGGCAATCGGCAGACAACTCGCTTACTTCGGATATTTGAGCTATGACGCTCTGCTTTGGGTAAGGAGATTATACCATGTCGGAACGGATGAATTGACTATCTTTCATTCAAGGCAAATACCATCAAGTTCATTAGCCTTGGCCCTGAGTCTGCTAAGAAATTCTCTAAAACTGGTAGTCGATTTTGGCTTGCGGGTATACTCTTCAGCTTATTCAATGGTGTACTCAAGGTCCGATATTCTTCTCTGTATTTACTCAATACGCTGACTGATCTCACGTTACCTCAAGAGTATACGGTTAGCGAGTGAGAGTAGGAAACTTCAAGCCGAAACTTCGTATGGCGAAAAAGACATATCTGCCGAGAACCAGCGCGAAGCCCGATTGAGCTCAGTGAAGATGCTAGTTTTCTCCCTTTTTCTACAAAATCATAAACTAATTGGTTGTTTCTCAGTGCCCAAAGTGCAACCCGTCGGCAATTCATCACTGATGCGTTGGATGTATGGCTTCCAGCCACGGGAGCCGGTCTCACTAATCTCAACGAAGGAACTTTGGGCCTCTTCGGGTTTGTGTTTCTCCTCTCATGGCATATGTAATAGCAGCACTGACTGTTGGTTCAGCGTCATCACTTCATTACTGGGCGCTCAGGCTCAGTGGAAGAAAGTCAATGGTAAATAAACGACGATGTACGAGCCCCTGTCCTCTTATCACATAGGCCTCTCAACTTATAATGAGTACTATGTATCAATAACGTAGGGTATAATTATGTGAAAGTAAACAAAATCAATGTATCTGAAAGATTTCAAGACCGGCATATGTAGAACAGATCATGGTGTTTCCTGGGAGATATGTGTTTGTTCCTCTTGTTGCAAGTTGCGCAAACGCAAATACTCTGCACGAACAGCCTCCATGGACTCGGGGCCCGTGCTGATTGAAAATTGGACCAATGGGAAAACATAGGATACATGCGGATACGCACTACTGAACCATGCAATCTTGAACTTTCTTGAGAGGCTCCTTGCATGCCCAAGCAACTGAGATCGTCCGGCCAGCGGCACATTCTGCGAATTCTGAATAGCCGTTGCGTAAATGGTGACTGAGAGAAGCATTGATAAAGTAGATAAAGGTAAGTCACCTTTAACAACAGTGTCACATTCCTTGAGCGCCCTAGCTTTGGTTGCTTTCAGAAGGGTTTCCTCCTCACGTCTCGAGAGGGCGTTCATCTTCAACTTGTCAAGAAATTTCAGGTGTGTTGATCAATCAACAGGAACAAATTGTCTCTTTCCGGCACTTCGCTTCGCACCATGTCATTGTCATTGTCTTTGGCTCTTCGCTCTACTCGACTACGTTTTGCTGCTAGTTTCACACATGTTCGCTGTCTCGCCACCGTGCCTGGCCCATCAAGTTCAAAGGCGCCATTTCGTGATTTACTAGACAATGGCCCTTCTTTCGACGATTTTGTGTCAAGCTCTTCTGGTGGGGAACACGAACGGATGGTGATGGGAGGTGTTAAAGGGTAGACAATAATTCGAAATTTCCATGCGCTTCCTCATCGTAATGCAATGTCATAGCCCACGTCTTCCTTCCTACCTCAAGACCAGCATTCCATCCGGTGGCTCCTTTAGCAAAATTAAGAAGGACCTTCGAGGGCTTAACCTTAATACTGTATGCGAAGAGGCTCGATGCCCCAACATTGGGGAGTGCTGGGGCGGCCAGAAGGGTGCAACAGAAGCTGAGGGTCGAAACACTGCCACTGCCACAATCATGGTATGAATACTTAGACCGCGGCTATCGACGCAGAGATTTATCAACTTGAACCTATTTAGCTTATGGGTGACACTTGCACTCGGGGTTGCCGGTTCTGCTCCGTAAAAACGTCAAGGAAACCCCCACCATTGGACCCCCATGAACCGGAAAATACGGCTGAGGCAATAAGTCGTTGGGGTCTAGGTTATATTGTGTTGACTAGTGTCGACCGCGATGGTATGGCGTTTTGTGCTAGTTCTGAAATTATCCTATACTCATGACAGCTAGATCTTGCTGATGGAGGTGCCCATCATTTCGCAGAGACCATCCGAAAAATCAAACAAAGGTGAGTTGTATAATTCCCGATCGTGTTCCATCTAATAATCGCCTAAAGAGCACCCAATATACTTGTAGAAGCCCTCACAGGCGACTTCGGTGGTTCTCTTGATCATGTATCGCTTGTTGCTAAGTCCGGTCTGGATGTGTACGCTCACAATATTGAGACTGTCGAGGAACTCACGCCCTTTGTCCGTGACCGACGAGCTACTTTCCGGCAGAGTCTGAAAGTGCTTGAGCACGCGAAGAAAGAGGGCGTTCGCATCACCAAAACAAGCATCATGCTTGGAGTCGGCGAGACGAATGACCAAGTCATGGCGGCCCTCCAGGGTATATTGTGCTTCCCTTTAACAAATAAGAGACCTCACTGATTATCTACTAGAACTTCGCAAAATTGATGTTGATGTTGTCACATTTGGACAATATATGAGACCGACAAAGCGGCATATGAAAGTGGACCGCTACGTCGATCCGGAAGAGTTCGACTCTTGGAAGAAGATTGCAGAAGACCTTGGATTCATGTATGTCGCTAGTGGTCCTCTTGTACGGAGTAGTTATAAGGTATGGACGAGATGCACCATCTTTCTCCATCGACTGACCCTTTATCGATAATCTTAGGCGGGTGAGTTTTACATCGAGAATGTCTTAAGAGGGAAAGGCAATCAACACAAAGCTGCGACGCTTCTCTCGCAAAGACAAGGTTCGGAGGTGGCTGAAGGTAGAGTAATGTAGCTTCTTTTCCAATAGACTTTAGATCTTCATCTTACTTTCTTATTGTCGATGTCATGAGATATATATATTAGACCGGTGACCGATATCTCTACGGACGCAAGGACGCTTGCTTGTTACAACGAATGATTAAGAGCAACGTAAGAGTGAAAATATACGAGTCGAACCCGAATCCCGATCGAGTCACTGTCCTCGCCCTCCTCCAGAAAAAAGCACATTTTTGACATTAATCTGGATCCACCAAATATTGCACTGGGTCACTGGGAGGTTTCATAACATGTAAAGTTGTTTATGCTGATAGATTCGCTCGAAGTGGTTCAGCACGCGTGTACTTTGCTCAGTCATTATCTTCCTGAACAATATTCAAAGACTCTCCGTCATACACAACGAAAGGCGAATCGCACATCATAATGATCACCCATCCAAGCGGCTGATCAGCATATTCGGCATAACCCGATCGGAGATTAAACCTGTCGGATTCGAAAACCTTGTTTTCAAGTCATCAACAAAAAAGTCGCCGCCGCCGTCCATCGCTTCAACCTCGCTAACATGGTATGATCTGTCTACAAGTCCATGGATTCCTTTTTGACCTTCTTTGTAGGATTCTTCAAAAACCTCTGTTAAACTCGCAAAAGTTATCAAGGTCATTTCTGACGACTAACCAGTGATTTTCTCCCACTTACTTCGCTCATGGGACAGGTCCTCGGGCGCACAGGGTCTCGTGGAGGTGTCACTCAGGTCCGCGTTGAGTTTATGGACGATACTTCCCGGACAATTATCCGTAATGTGAAGGGCCCTGTTCGAGAGGAAGACATTCTTGCTCTCCTGGAGAGTGAGCGTGAGGCTCGGTCTGTCGCATGATATTCTTAGCTCGATTCATCGACTGATTTTCTGTTTTGTTATTAGTCGTCTCCGTTAAAATGGTCATCGATGTTATCTGTTACATTCCATCGATATCCTGTTGTACGCTATCACACGACATTGGCTCGGTTACAGGGGTTGCTATGATATATGAGATGATACTTTCTATTCTAAGCCTCCCATTCAAAGCTTATGCAATATTTCCTGCTCAAGCTTCCCTTTCTGTATATTTGCGTATATCAACTTTAGGGTCGGTGGCGCGATATACTATCGTGGAGATGTCCGAGATCAGGAATTTGCCTGTTATTTCTCGACGCATATCACTTAGTTGATCATGAGTCGAAAAGCTGCCTACGTGACACTGCTCACTAAAACATCATACCTTGCTGGGACTCTTGTGCTCGATCATGGTTTACGAGCAGTTCATTCGAAGTATCCTCTCGTTGTGATGGTCACACCCTCTCTACCGCTGGAGGCGAAGGAAGTTCTCCACATTCGGGGAATTGCAACGCGCGAGGTAGAGAGTCTAAACCCTCGCGAAGGGTCGTACACCTTAGTCGCCCATGATGCAAGATTTGCAGATACATGGACCAAGCTCAGGTACTCCCCACTAATGTTTTCACTACCAGTTGCTTAAGTGCCTTCCGTAAGAGGGTTTGAACTAACAGAGTACGATGTAAGCATCTAATGAAACCACACATACATACTTCTTGAGCTGATCCTGGTCCTTTCACAGCGCATTGTCCTTTTGGACTGTGATATGATTGTGTTGAGAAATATGGATGAGTTGATGGATTTTGATCTCGCCAGAGATCATATCGCCGCTGTTCATGTCTGTGCTTGCAACCCTCATAAATTGAAACACTATCCTGCAGACTGGTAAGTAGAGTGCCGTGGTCCCCCCATTATGAATCATTCCTAACAAACATCAGGATCCCTGCAAATTGTGCACACGCTATGGTCGAGGGCCCAAGAGACTTACCCCCACCATACACGTCCACTTCTCCCCGGCCATACAAGCAGCTCAACTCAGGTACTGTGGTGCTGAACCCTTCTGAAGAACTGTCCAAAGGAATTGTGCATTTCCTTTCGACTTATGATAAAATTGCGGAATTCTCTTTTCCGGATCAGGACCTCCTTACCTCGTATTTTGAAGGGAGATGGATAGCAATTCCTTGGTATTATAACGCACTCCGGACCTTACGATATACTCATCCCAATCTCTGGAGGGATGACGAAGTACGATGTCTTCATTATATCCTTCCTGATAAACCTTGGCAATCAAGGATTACGCCACGAGAATCAGAAGCTCAACTCGGAGAAATGAATAGATGGTGGTGGAAACAGTTCGACAAGCTGGGCGAAGAGATGCAGGTAACCGATTCTCGTGGGTGGGAGTTCGTGGTATCGAACATCAGTTCCGTTTGAACGTAATGGAAGGGCATAGTGGGCTAAGCAATGAATATATATATCCTCAGAATCAACGCTATCATACACGCCAAGTAACATGAACTTCGTCTGTTCTAAATCTGCGGCAGCTGGTCAGGTTTTGGGGGCGTCAGCTCAATTGAAACAAACCTTTGGGTGCAAGTACTCTCCGCCAGAGGAGTTACCTGTTCCATGCGAAATGCAAGAAGCCCAGCTTGCGCAATCATGATTCCATTGTCAATACAAAATCTGGTGACCTCAGCCTCAGAAACCACACAGATGTGAGTTTGGGAATACCTTTCATCCGTAGCAAAAACCTGTCCACCTCGCTCCTTCGCCATGATACCCATCATATTTTGTAGGCGTTCGTTACCTGAAGAAGGAATCGAAAGAATGAAGTATGAATATAGATCTCACTCACAGCCTACACCACCAACAATGAGAACCTCTTTGCTCCCTATGTGAGCCATGGCTCTTTCTGTGATCTCCACCAACATGGCAAACACAGTTTCTTGGAGAGAGAAGCAGAGATCAGCAGGCGTGATGACATCGTCGCTGTCATTCTCCCGAAGTTTCCCGTCTCGTCGAAAACGCTTGTCTGTTGTGTATGCTTCCACAGATGTGAGTATCCCAGAGAGACTAACATCCATGCCCTTTGTTGCATAAGGTAAGGGCAACAAACGCTTTCCCCTGTTCATGGCGCATCAGTTTCCCAAGTAGTCGAGTACATCAACAATGATGCTTGCCGCTTGGCCTCTTGCTCGATATTGTACCCCGGACTTGGATCGTTGCTCAAGTCAATCACTCTTGCAAAACGATCCAAGCAATTACCCACAGCGATGTCCAGTGTTTCACCAAATATTCGGTAACACTGTCGAGAATAAGCAATTACCTGGGTGTTGCCCCCTGAGACGTATAGAACAACTGGATTCTGAGCTCCAGTGATCTCTCGACCCATCTCAATATCTGGAGAACGATGTTGAGACTTTGAAATTACAAAGGCTGAGGGATACACACGGCCAACACAGTGATTCACGCCGACCAGTGGTTTGCCGAACATAAGGGCCAGAATTCGAGCAACTATGGCAACAGATTGCAGAGGTGCACCCATTCCGGGCCCTTTTGGTACAATTGAGAAGGTCTTGAAGCAAGTGAAGTCTAGGTGAATCACCTTTCGTGTAACAAATGCAATCTAGATCATGGATTGAGACATCAGCTTGGACAAGACATTGCTTGATTATTTTCAGGGCCCATTCTCGATGGTGAAGAGCAGTATCTCGCGGTTGAAATCCTTCACCAGGAGGAGTGATATACGTATGTCTAATATTGGATAGGACAGAGGTCGATCCGTCCTCAGAATGCTTGATGACACCGGCACCAAACTTATTTGCAGACCCCTCCAGACCGAGAGCAAGGTAAGGTCTTTCTGTTTGATAGTCTTAGTTGAGTAATCGTGAAATTATTATCGATGCAGATGACCTGGAGTAGGGAGCGGTGTCTTGCGACGCAATTGTCCAGGCATAACGAAAACGATGATATCAGAGTCAAAACCCGAAGACGAAATAGCTCGATGATTATAGATAAAAAGTAATTAGCTCATCATAAATACGTATTAAAAA
Organism: Termitomyces sp. K1Aa; assembly: GCA_018221735.1. NCBI lineage: Eukaryota > Fungi > Basidiomycota > Agaricomycetes > Agaricales > Lyophyllaceae > Termitomyces > Termitomyces sp. K1Aa. Next base: position 61,909 of record JABAJX010000001.1, read on the forward strand.
TCGGATCAACTCAAATGTTAAATATCACGGATTTATACTTATTGTACATGTAGTCCTAGAAACCTACTAGTAGTAGTATTTGTTAGCAACGGCATAACGTTTCGCTGGTAGCAATTAAATATGAATGTCGGTTCAGACGGTAAGTGTTAAGAGAGCTAATCTGTTGGATCCACATCTGATTCATGTGGACTTAACCTCCTTGACTGGGCCGGATAATCTTCATCGTCTCGCCTACGCTTTTTTGCGTTACGGGGAGGACGAGGAGGTGTGGGTGCAAGATGGGCAGCCGCCAAAGCGTTAAAGAGACCCTCATCGAAGTCGATGCATTGCAGGCGCACGCATGGAACAGATAGTTCGCCTGCATCATATGCAGCTCGTATTGCCTCGACAGTCCTGGCATCTTTATTCTTCTCCCTGGTTGTATGGGAGTAGGCGGTTTTGAACTATCGATGGCGTCAGCAATCCAAACACTTTCATCGAAAAACGTAACCCTACCACATCAGACAGAGAGTTCCATTCATCAACGCTCAACCCACCTACACGCACCGCGGTATAGACACCAAGATAATAATAATCCTTCGGTTTACTAGGTGATCGTGTTTTCCCAAGGAAGACATTCAAGCCAACATGAGGTTCCACGAAAGTATTTCGCTCCTGTCCAAGCCCGACGAACATGTAGCCGTGTTTCCCTGGACTAGTTGGGCACCACGGATTGAGTTCAAGGGTAGGGCACAGATACATCGATATATCATGTTTCTTTGCTAGCGCAGTCTGGCTTTGCGTGACCCTGTACTACCAGATCAGTCAAACAGAAGAATCGAGTAGATATTCGATCGCACCTGACGATGAGTGATTGAATACCGCCACCTATGGCACTTGCTAGGAGCGTTCTCCTGAACTTGGCATCTGCGCAGTCGGCATCAGGGATGTAATCAGCGAATTGTGCCAACGTTTGTCGACGGGCTTCAGGCATGGTCATTAGGGAGGACCATGTGGACACAGACCGCGAAACCGGCTGTGAAGACACCGTCTTGCTCGTTGTTGGAGTTCTATCTGTACGCGCAGGTGGTAAACATAAGAATACACGAGAGTCCGTCTTCTTGATCGTAGAACTCGACTCTCGGGTATTAGGGTCGGCTGAAGTGGGTTCCTGTTTCACAGGTGTCGATATCAAAGTCAGATCTCGTTGAGATGCTGCGAGTGAAGCGGTCAATGCTGATTCTCGGAGCTGGAAATCCGAGTTTTGAGCACAATCAAGCTTGGAACAATCTAAGTGCTTGCCTTCAAACCCTCATTCAATCTCGTAAGATTTTCTGACAGTGTCTTATTGTTGTCAAGGAGCAACTTGTTTGTTGCGTTCGCTTTATTCAACTTTTCACGGATAGAAGAAAGCTCCTCGAGCAAGGCAGCGTTCTCTTGTTTGTCAGCGGCTGCATTGGTTTTCAAGGAGTCGATCTATCTTGCGCCACGACGTCAGCGAGTATAAACAAGGTTCACAAGTAAACACGCCTCTTGGGAAAGACTTGCAACATTCCGCTCTAATTTGACTTCTGTAAAATTATGCTAGATGGCGTTGATACGAGGGAGCAAAAGAGTCGAAAAGCTGACTTACACCACGAACGTCCAGGTCTGTGTCAAGCAATAAATTCTGAGTCAAGGGGACGCGATTATCTTCCTTGTCTTTGTCATGTAGTCTGCTCAATTCTGCAAGCTAAGGGGGAAACAATGAATATGCAAATACATCATTTAAAGCAAGTGGAGACACACCTGATTCTCCCATACAGCCTTGTTTGATATCAATTGAGCCTCGACGCTATTTTTCTCGTTCATTAATTCGAAATTGTTTTTTTGCAGCTGATCTTTCGATAAAGTAAGATCTGCGATTTCTGCATCTTTGCGCCGAAGTTCCTCATCCTTGCACTGAAGTTGTTCATCTGAATGTAACAACTTGATTTATGTGAAGTCATTGACCATCAAACGAACTCAGAATTTAGGACCCACCTGGTCCTTTATACGCAGATATTCGTTCTTGGCTCTAATCAGGCCGTCCTCGGCTTCGCGAAGTTTGCTATGTACGACTTCATCGTAAACTTGCGATGGTACTGATTGTATTGAAACAGATTGAAATTGTGAATGATAGGCGTTCTCTCTGGCTTGCAGATGAGTAACAGAGAGCTCGCGGTACTTTTCAAACTGTGAAGCAAGATGAAAAACGCGCGTCCTATCGGTAACACCAAAAGGAGACGACGCGCCTCTCGAGTCAATCGATCCCTTTCGCCAACCAAGGCTTCTTCTCGAGCACGCAACGCGTGTATGCATTCCTGCAGTTTCTGAGACTGTGCATTGTGAGCCAACTTGGATTCAAGATGTAGACTTAGCCAACGCACCTCTATGTGTGCCTTTTCGAGTTCGGTTTTCAACAAGACAATGTTACTGCAGGCATCGGACCATTTGGCGATAATTGAAGCCCAGAACGCCTCTTCCTTGACTGGCAAAACACCTATATGGGTTTCCATACAGTACGTCTTTAGGGTGTAAAAAAGACTTCAAGAAACAACGGAAGGAAATATAGACAAGTCTTTCCAAATGGGGATGGACAAAAGTCCTTATTATATGATAGCAAGGAAGCAAAAATCTATACAGGTATGAGTCCGATGAAACATATTACCAATTAACTCTATAGAAAAGGATGGGCTAAATGTGCCCACGTATAAGTTTTTCAACTTGATCCCTTAGAGCATGAAAGTCAAAGGGTTTTCCAAATACCCCTTGAACGCCGTCAACCATCTCGCTCCGACAGCCCCATCTACAGTACGATGGTCGGAGCTCAAAGTAACCTTCATGATCTGGACAGTCTTGAATCCACGTTCCTCTTCTGGCGCAGGAACGATAGTCGGTTGAGTCGCACCAACGGCAAGGATACATGACTGAGGAGGATTGATGATGGCAGTGAAATGTTCAATACCATACATCCCGAGGTTGGATATCGTGAAGGTACCGCCCTGTCAAGATATTATTAGAAGTGATATAAACAACGTTTGCATACAATAGCGCACCTGGTATTCTGCCGGCTGCAGTTTGCCATCACGAGCTTTTTTGGCAAGAGCTTTCGTTTCGGCAGATATCGTGGCCAAACCTTTCGAACCAGCATCCTTCACGATAGGTGTGATGAGACCGGTAGGTGTAGCGACTGCGACAGAGATGTCTGCCTTCTTATAGCTACTCAGGAAACGTTAAATGGACGCCGAGCTGTGATTTACGAGATGACGTACGTCCTAATGACTTCGCCTAGCCAAGCAGAGTTTGCTTCAGGAACATCAGATAGTGCGCAAGCAGTGGCCTTGACGATGAAGTCATTTACGCTTAACTTTGCGGACTTGTCTTTTTCGGTCAAAGTCTTATTGAACACTTCTCTAAGTTTCAAGACCTTATTCATATTGACGTCAACCGTGAGGTAATAGTGAGGTAGCTCTTGCTTGGACTGGGTGAGACGGGAACCAATGGTACGACGCATGTTGGATATGGGAGTGTCGACATAGTCGGCCTCAGCAGGTGTAGCTGTTGTTGTGGAGGCGGTCGGTGCTGGCGCAGGTCTGTAATTTTCGACATCAGCACGAATGATGCGACCAGAGGGACCAGAGCCTTTTATTTGTGCCAG